>JAKTWD010000030.1:0-42589 GCA_030581935.1 Metschnikowia corniflorae | reverse complement strand
ATATGTCCCTGATTCTCGGCAAAACATCGGGCATCATCGTCGCATTGAACGATTCTGGAGAAAATATGTGCTTTTCATACTGGACCAGAAGGTTTTTGAGGATATCGTAGCATATGCCCGAACATTGCTGCTCGCTTTGCCACGGATCTAGCACCGCCAGTTTGTGCAAGTATTCCTGAGCAATCTTGAGAACGGTCCAGTACGGGCGGACCGCAAACGAAGGCTCGCACTCATGGAAACATTTCCACAACTCCAAAAGAAGCCCCACGCGCTGGTTTCTCAAACCGGCAACAAACCTCAAAAACCCCTCGTAGTCGAACTCCGCAGACTTTTTCGCCTCTGCAAGCAAAGTCGGGAACTCGTTGGAAAGCCCGAAATCCAGCCCCGCAAAGACGCTGGATCCGGTATCACTCACATAGAACTGGAACGCTTTTTCCTCCGAGAAAGTAGTGGCGATCTCGGCCCACCGGAACACCTGGTCCCAGAACTGCTTGCTGGTGCCCCTTTCGAGCCTCACTCCGTAGAACTGCTGGAACGCGTTGATATACGACATTGCAGAAACAAACTGTTTGTTGTAGAGCATCGCCACCGCCACCAGGGTCACCACGTCCATATCGGGAAAGAGGGGGTCTGTGGGGGTGGGCTTCGCAAAATCAGCAACCTGGGTCCCATCTGCCATGATTCCCCAGTTGACCTCCACGAGTTTCTCCATCTGAGAGACACTGCCCTCATACGCAATCGACGCGAGCATCACCTCCACCACGTCGTTGGTAAATATGATTTTCGACCTGTCCGAGGAAAGGGCCTGTTTTTGCGAGAACTCGTCAAACAAATCGAGCCATTTTTTCAGCGCCTTGAACGCAGACTGCCGCGGGTTGATGATCACATCGTTCACTGGCGTGCGGTCGACCCGCCAGAGCGACAGCTGCCCGTTTGTGAACACTTTGAACTTCGCAAGCCAGAGTTTGAGTGTCATATGCTTGTGGTAGTCATGTTCACCGAACTGTGCCTCCATGCGGCGGAACCATTTAGACGCCAAGTCCAATTTGCCATTGTTGAGCTCGAGTGTAACCAAATTCTCGTAGTCTGCAGGAGTCATACAGTAATCCGGATCGTTTGAAGCACTCACCTCGAAAACCCGGTGTTTCTTGTCGTACAAATGACGCGTTTCCAAGTGTGGCGCCGTAAGCAAATAGGCGTATATTTCCCGGATCTGGTTTCTGGCCTCACGCACTTGTGCCTGTAGTATATCATGCTGTGTTTTATTCAGATGACGTATAGTCGCCATTGTGCTGGCTTTTAGAAGTATGTCCTTCTGGTACTCTATCAAAATCAGAAGAATATACGACATTTCGCGCTGACTAAGGACAAGTTGCCAGGGAATCTGCAGTTGTGCCGAGGTCCATTTGGCGATCGTCCGGAGTAGTGCCTCGTAGCTCTTGTCGATCAACAAGTCTGCGATTTTTCGTTTCACCGAATGCGCTGTTTGTGCGTCTGTTGGTTTGATCATTGCATTGTCTTTTGGACATACCGACCTCAAAAACGTTTCGGACGGAAACGATGCTAGTCGCTGAGCGATTGTCGCATTACCGTTTGGGTGTATTGAAGTGGAAGAATTTCGACGTATCAGTGTCCGGACGTGGATCTTCATTCCACTGGGTAGTCTGGCCCGACTGTTGTGACACGTCTGGTGTCGTATTAGCGTGTGCAATGTCGTCATTCCCCGGCTCATTTCATTCATCAAGGCGATTTTTTCACTCACTGATGAACTTGGATCGGGTGTGCATACACGACAGTTGGAGGTGTTGCATGCTGCGGTTGCAAAATTTATTCTTGATCCAGGTGGAGTGGAGTAGGAGGGGATTTGGGGATTTGGGCTAGTGGGATGTAGAAAAGCTCATTGGAAAATTGCTGACGAGTAAATGCAGAGAAACTGGTTTGTATTTCTCCCCAGTGTTTGAGCTTTCGCGATGCAAGTTCTCGCCACGCTTAGTGAAGGTTGCAATGACGGCATCGTTGTCGATTCTTTTTATTTTTGAGTCTGTCATCAAAACCAATGTTGAAATCCACTGATATTTCATGCTTATATCTAATAAAGGAATGTTCTCCTCTATGTGTCAAACCTCGCCACAAAGTTGTTTGAAAGGGTAACGGGAAGTTTGGCGATCGATGGGGCCATACACACACATCATCTATCGAATAAGTGGTGGAAATTTCTTCTATGTATTCCTACACAATTATGTGAATTTGCTAGTGAGACGACAAGGGACCTGGCTAGATTTATTTATCAACAACTGTCTTCATTGGCACCTTCAACATTGCCTTGTCTACAAGCAGATGGAGACAGATGAGCAGAGCCAAAGTAGCGCGATCAGAGTTGTGGTTTTTATCGCAGGCATGTTAGTAAGTAGTATTTTTCGCGATAACGTAAATCACTCCCTTTCGCACCAAACCCTCATTTGGGTCAGCAACAACAGACGCGTCTGAAAAAAAACTTTCTCTTTTTTCGAACACCTCCAATGCCACCACAAGTGGTCGAATCAACTCCAGTTTTGTAAGATGATAAAACTAGGATCTCATTTACCCTAAAAAGTTTAGAAGAGGGTAATATCAAGTCAGTGCGGGAAGCAGCACGCGCTTTCCATTTGTCCGGCGGCACTCTTCAACGGAGGAGGAAAGGTTCAAGAAATCACGTCGAAGCAGCCGCAGACCAAACAAAAAACAAAAATCTGAAGATGAAAGTTAGTTAAATGAATTCTCTCCAAGGACTCTCGCGGTCTTGCCCCGGAAGTCAATGCTGTTCGCAGAATGGAAGAATTTTTGCTCGCGTCGCATTGAACAGAAGTGAATTTAAAAGTTTGTACCAATTGCGTTTCCAGATTTGTGGAATGACATCCAAATTTCGACACAAAGTACTCGAGACCTTTTGATTATCGACGGGCAAAGTGCCATGACCCCAAGGTACGAAATGGTTGGTTTGATCTTGTATATAACAAGATGCCTATTTATGGGATCGAGTCAAGCGATATGTTCAATGTGGACTAGACATGCTTTTCCGTGGGTTTAAATGCGGCAAGGAAAGGCCTATCTGGGTCTGAAATACTGACAAGACAATCAATTCAGAACGGAAATCGAGAGTGGATGACAGCAATTGAGTATATCATTTCCACGGGTTATTTTGCAGCCATTTATCGTTTTTAAAGGTAAGCGAATTTGCGAGTCTTGATACGATGAGCTTGAAAAAGACTGCCGCTTGGGAGATAGTGCAAATGGTTGGATATCCAATGATATTGCTATCCGGTGGCTTGAAAAGGATTTCATCCCTCGGACAGAGTCTATAACCAAACGCACAATAGACTTTTGATACTTGACGGACATGGTAGTCATTTGACACCAGAGTTTGAACGAAAATAAAATAAATGCTCCTTACATGCCGCTTCACACATCTCATGTGTTGCGACCTCTTGATCTTTGCTGTTTTGGGCAGTCAAAGACAAAGCATTACCAGTTGGCCGGAGAAGAACTGGGTTTGATGTGCTCGCGGGTGGCAGTGTGCGCATCAATAAAGATGACTTCATTGCACTATATAAACTTGCTCGGAAAGAAGCTTTCACTGCACGAAATGTCAGGAGCAGCTTCGAAGCTGCCGGTTTAATACCATTAAATCCTCAGCGGGTGTTATCGAAGATCCGAATCGAGGTAAGAGACGAGGTGTCTCCAGAAAGTCATCTGACGCCACGTAGATCTTCCAGTCTTTCTGATGATTCGAGTACGCCTTCAAAACACACCTATTTGATGTGCCTCGCTTCCTCATATTATGAATTACTAGAAAATCGTCCTGGGGATGGGGCCGGTCTGTTAAAAGCCTCTTTTGACAAACTTTAAAACTACGCGCTTTCGCAGGGTCATTCATATGCGATAATGGCCAAACAATTCGGCGATGTTCTCGTCACTCATGCCAGGCAGAACAAAATAAGCAGTAGATCCAAAAAGCGTATAACCGACGCTAGTGACTTGTCTAATGAGGAATTCAACGAACGCAATTCCAGCTTTCTGGGGAATGTTATTCCCTTTTTGGAAAATTCCGTGGACTCAGAAGGTAAAATTTTAGAGCCACATAAAAAACGCAAATCCACTTGTGGAATTTGTGGAACAAGAGGGCATCGTAGACAGACATGTCAAAATAAAGCTAAATAATTTTTTTTTATGTTTTAGCGTATGTTTAGCGTTTATATTCGAAGTCAAAGATATTTTATTTTTACAAAATGCAGGCGGTGACCCAAAATAGGGTTTGGTGCGAAAGGGAGTGATTTACGTTAACTATTACTAATTATTACCAAATTTCTAATTATTACGCGCGAAAATTTTGTAATTTAACATCATTGTTTTACAGTGAAACTTGGATAAGCCGGACCTAATTATAATCGCCGTTTTGTACTCCTTATCCAATAAAGAAGTAAATTCTGGTATATAGACCATTGTTTTACTGCATATCACAGTTTTGTCCTGCATGCATGGCCTCGAGAGCTATACACCACTGTTATAGGGAAGTTCACTAGAAGATTTGGAACAGCGAGGAACTTAGTGATGTTTGTCATTTTAGCTGTTTACAAATTATATTTTTACTTCAATGAGCGCCTATATATTCCTTTTTGACCCTCTTTTTTTGTCTTTGGCTAAGGATTCTCCTCTTGTCCATCATCCGAACTATCATTCATAAAAACCCAAGCAGAATTGCGGGTGAAGTCGCGGCTACGCGACCTGAGGCAGGGGGGAATGGTTTTAATGCATTTTTGCAACAATCTCACGAAGTTTTGGGTCTTCACCATGCCGATTTCGTCTTCAAAAGAGCCTCGTTTTTTTAAGCGGGACTTCTGGAAAAATTGTCTTCCTTAACCAATAAAGAGAATCGCGCCTTATCCAAGTTTTTTTCCCATAGTAAAATTCCTTAACTATGCGCACTTTTTTTTTTTTCGTGCGGCTTTCCGATTTAACGCGAGATCCTGTTTATAAAGCGTCCGGCTTTCCCAAGTTTCACTGTAGTGGTTTCTTACAATGGGCCTGGATCACCGCGGCTGTCTGCGGCAAAGACCCGTACACCAGCTTAGGGTGGGTAGTCGAACTGGGCGAAATCTGGAATAACACGGTGTTTTTCTGGGTCGTTTGTAATGCAGTCAGCACTCTGAGCCTACTTCCCGAGTATCGGCTCAAAATTTCGTGTTTGTGGTGTGGGAAGCAACTGTGGAAAACATCACTACTATATATGATTAGTCGCACCACTAATTCGTCTCTCGGTCATATACATTTCAATCTCCTTTGAGACCTGGGAGAATATTGGCCGTTGTGATGGAATTTGGCAAATCTAGCGATGAATTGCTTCTGCGTTTGATATATTGTATGTGTAATGGTAATAGGCTCAATTGCAAGCTTCGGACTTTCATATTTTGCAACCGTCCGCGAGTTCAATCACGTGCCAATATCTATAGAGCGCTTCATCCAACACTTCTTTCTCCACGCTACATCCAAATCTGCGAGATTTCCTTAGATTTCTCAAAGCCCACAGAATGAGCCCATTATTTGCGAAATGCCAAATGTCTTTTTTCTGTGTGGCAGCAAAATATTTCATTTCTTTGTAACCACATCGCTGACTCGGGAAAAAATGCCTTAAAAGGCGCAGACATGGCTAGGACTGCCAGAGGGTCTCGGCCATCTGAGAAGGAACAGAAAAATCATTTTTTTGACCTCGACAAAAGGGACTGGGCTCTCTGATTCTTTGACTCTAGATACCACATAAGCTCATCGTCATCATCGCTAAGTTTTGGTCTTCGAGAAAACAGCCGGAGCTACCATTCCTAGCGATAACTTGAATCAAGAGGCGTTCCAAGCTTCAGACTTTTTCTTTTAGAGAGAAATCTCAACGGGTGCCGTGGTTCGGCTTTTTGTCCGATCCTGGTCTGAACAAACCTATATAATCTACAAAAGATCTCCGATGGGGTCTGGGTATTGAGTATAAACTCCTCATGAGAACTCCTCGCCATTCAAGGGGATTTAGAAGGTTCTCGTGTCATTAAATTTTCAAGAATGCGCAATGAAGTAGACAAGACAAGCGAGAGTAAATAGATTGGAAAAATACAGAGCTAGTGTTTGGCGTTTTTGTTTCTCAAGGACATCATATACTCTACATTCACGTGAATTTTGTGACTTGGTTTTGCAAAAGTTCATGTTCCGATGTCCTTTGATTTTCAGTAAAACAACCAATCAGAGCCAGCCTGGTACTTATTGTGCACACATTGTACACACACTGTGATGTGCTAGAAAAGCGTAGGTTTATCCTAGAATCGTTTTCCTCACTAAGGCATGTCGTTATCGTAGCTACGATTAGGAAAAATCTTAATCGTTGACAAGTTTTACGACGAATTTACGATAAAAGTCAACACTGGTGGTGGGGGATAATGCGCACGCAATGGCTGGCGAAACGGACTCCAAGACGAAGCCAAACTCTGCTGGTTCGAGGTATGCATAATATGAGGGAAAGGAGGCAGGCTCAGGTCATCTTTCTCTAAATGCTTTGAGTTACGAAGTGGGAGTTATGATTGCTTGATTGTATGTAGCACCAAAGTAATGGAGGGTCGTATATTCCTATTTATGGTCATCTGTTAGACAAAGCGCCTTACAAGGAACTTGGTAGGCCAGAGGTGACCTGTCCTCTACCAATAGTGATCCTAGATCCTACTATAAACCTCGAACCTCTACTACGATGTATGGCATCTCGGCATTGTCCTGAGTGAGGCTTTTTGAATTAGTGACTCATTCATTGACTCCCCAGATCTTCAAGGTTTTGACGGCTTCGTGATTTTGCAACAAAACCAAGCCCCAGCACCAAAACCTGTGTACATCATCTAGATTTTATCCGTGTCGAGACCCAAGACGGCTATGGTTGGGTTCAAGACTAAACCAATGAGTCAGAATTGACTGATAAGAGATTCCTTCGAAAGTTGGATTTTCACAGGAATTCTCATTTCCACAAACCGAAAAACAAGGGAAGCCTTTGTGCCTAAATCTGTTACGAAGCTGGCTTAAATATTTTTTGTTTTCATTCTGACTCCGTCCAACTCTTTTCTCAATGTAAGTTACTGAAGGCATTCAGCGTCGAAGATGTCATGTATATACGAGATTTTTCTTCACTGATTTAGCAAGTAGTTTTTGCTGGTATACTACGAGAAAACTTCGTGGACATTCGCAGCCTTAATTAATGCCCACTTAGATCTTGCTGCGAAAGTGTCCCAATATCATTCTACGAAAGAGCGGCGAAATAGCCCAACCAGTATTACAAGCTCCTATAATCAAATTTTATTTGACTATTTCTCATTAATATTATGGAGTGCTTTTGTCATACAAATTACCAACTCCCCTTTCACTTTTAGGATATGGTGGAACAAGTCGCGAGATCATCATTGAGAGGAGTATACATCGTGGAGCACAGAGCAAACCGGTACAACTTGCCAAAGAAATCCGCAGAATATTAAAGCCCCATTGCTATTCCTATCATTTCCTTCGATCTTCGCAATTGTGCCCCAGCGCAACCAACTTCAATCAATATCCCCAAGCAGTGTAGCGAGTAATTAGGAAGTAGTGATTACCGCGGTGATACAGTAACTACTGCGGATAGAGCCCGGATCGCCTTTTATCAGAGGAGCTCGGGTATTGTTATAGTATTCTAACCGTCATAGCCAGTTAATTCCTGACATCAGGGCGAGCCGAAACACTGGGTGAATGGAAGTTCGATCCTTCATAACAAGTGAGTGAGGCAAAACGTGACATGGTCAGAGTGCCATTGACTATATCGCGATCAAGAGTCTTTCGGATAGGTTTATTCGTACTGGTTCATTATTTAAAAAGTGAATCGGACCTTTGGGATCTACTTGCTTTTAGTCGATGAAAACAGCGAAATTTTACTTTGCCTGACACGGCTCGTAAATGGGGTTCGTAGTATTCCAAGCGCCAATATATAGCTGCCGTCAGGCGAACACTCCTGATTGAATAGAGGTTTTGACAAAATTCAGGCATGGAGGCCTTAATCAGAAGCTCCCTCTGTCCAGGAGAGCTACTTCATGCTCATAAGAGGTTCCCAAATCTGAAACGGATTCAATCATTCCCTATGGGCGATGACCATATCTAAATCTACATGTTTGATGAACTCTTTGAAGGGATGCTTTATATGGGCTTTTAAGCTCTCAATGATGCCATAGCTCCTAGTACTGTCGGAAAACTAAGACCTACCATATATCACATCCTAATCATATTGCGGAGAATGTGATTTTTCAACATTCATTACACCGCAGCCATACTGTGCAACCAGGACGGAGTACGCTGTAATTCGGTCCCCGTTTACATGCCACCAGGAGGAAAAGATCTTAAGTTACATACATCGAGAAGTGTTTTCCGCTTGTGAGATAGCTTCCGAGTGCGAAAACACAAATAATCCATAATCTTTGAGAAGACTCGCCAGGGCCTAAACTGCTGGGCACACAAGCAAACATTCTACAGCCGTTTCTTTCATCAGGACTCTAATATTTGAATACTTTCTACTTCAAAGCATCTGATCTTGAAGCTTTCGCTCGCACGATATTGCGCTTTTCTTTCACCATGGCTCTTGTGGTTGGCGAAGTAGATTGAAGAGAGTGATACTTCCTGGCCCATTCACCGATGTATGACTACACAGATGGTCTCATAGAAGACATTGATGAATATTCTTGAATATGGTAAGATTTGGCGACTGCTAATTCTCGCAGCTAGCCCAGACGTCAACATCGCCGTTTTTGAAAAAGCTCTACGAGCTACTCGTCACTCTACTGCTTGCGCTTTGAGATCTCCACAGCCATCTCCATGCCTTGGAGATTTTCGAACATGGTTGCTTGTTCGAGGAGTGGGTTGTTGATTACCATCCTTCTCTCAAAACCTGAATGCTAACTTCCAGCTTGGTATCGCTTTCGCATCAGTTGTTAAGCAAGCTGTAGGTTGAGCATTCCCTGATGTGATCCTAAATGGCCTAAGTACCTTCCCAAGATCTACAGTGGAGGCTTTGAAAATGATCTCTGTTTCAGGTTGCAAGTTGCTAGAGCTTTCTGGGGTAGTTTGGGTGAAATGTCGGTGTTAGTATATGACGTTCATTGATTGCAGCGAGAAATGAGGAGAATGTACCATCTATGTCATTTTGAGCGGTACTAATTAGGCTCAAATGGGTGGCTCTCTCTGCGTCCTATTGTATCATCGACCGTCAAAGTTTTCGTCATTCTCGATTTGAGGTTCGTTGCAGAAATAAATGTACCAGCCGACATGTTCATGCAGCTCCTCGTTGATCGTCTTAATGGCTTCCTTACCTTGATCATCATTCTGTCGCATTTTAGCGTGGGGGTAGAACTGCTTGCTAATCTGTTGTAGCCCCCGCGGTATCAAGGCTGTTTTCGTCCGTGGAAGTCTCACACCAAGTGCCTGTTCAGAATCATCTTTCACAGCCTGGATACAAAGTGGGGTGGAATATGAATAGAGGCGTGCAAGGTCTCTGCTATCAAGGTAGCAACTTGGAGTGCGATAGCCATGCTTGCGAGGGCATGGTTGGTAAAGCTAACTGCTCCTAACCTCCTATTCCATTTGAAGGACCAGGTCGCCAGAACGATTGTGTATGACATCGGCAGGGCAGTCGTTGCTAGCTCTTGGTCGCGTGCTCCTCTAGCTGCGTCTTCATTTCTTCTTCTTATCTGGCTTAGTAAAAATACTGACGGGTACAGTGTGAACCGTTATTTTAAACAAACCTTCAATCTGATCTCAGCTGATGAGGCTATACTGTATTGCTTCAAATGTCGTAAGGTTCAACTCCTTAATCAAACAGGAGCTACGCTGGACCACTACGTATTGGATGAAGAGGTTTGATAAAGACTCGGATTTCTAATTAGTTTTCGAGCCTTTTGGAAGCTGGATATTTGAGGCAATTCGCAGTATCTAGTGTTGCACCCCAGACCGTTCATTTCTCTCTGATGTATGAATTGCTCTGGGGCCACATCGCCAGCCATGATAGTTCATCGAAACTTTGTCAGGTCTTATCGTTTATTCCGAGTGGGGCAAATGTGCAATCTTTAACTTGGGGAGTATCGATATCTTCGGACATGCCTTTAATATCTACTTAACCTAGGCGAAAACAATCAAAACAGCTAGTTGCAATTGTACAACAGCTTCACAAAAGTTAACAATAGGAGACCTGATCGATGCCACCAGTGTACGCTTTTCGTACTCTCACATTTTCCAGACCTTCCCTGAAGTCACAAATCTACGGCTCATCTTGTGCTATTTGGCAGCCAAGTTATTGTCTCTAGCGAACAACAGGAGGCATACGCTAATCGCAAATACAAGTCATGTAGAGTTTCATGGAATTCTGTACCCAGAAGTCGAAGACAAAGAGTGCAAATCAAGCACCGTCTCCACATACCTCTGAGAACACAACCACTATACACCCAAGCACTACTCTAACTCATTGACCATCTCCCACATACCCCACGTATAACAACTAAAGTTTAGAAGACTTGAAGTCGTTGGCCGGAATCCCGCCGACCAAATGCACAGAGTTGTACTCTGCGATATTCAACAAGCCCCCCTCGTGACTACCTCCGTCTACGATATACTGGATCGAGTCCTTGGTGCCCTTTATGGCCCATTGGGGGCTCGTGTTGATATCGCTTCCTAGCTCAAGACAGTGTTCAATGCCACTCTCAAAATCAGGCACAATCTTGCTGATGAACCCCAATTCCAAAGCCTGCTGGGCACCAAAAACCTCACCGGTAAGCGCATACTGGTACACCAACGACCTGTTGCCTACAAGGCGCGAAATACGTTGCAAAGAGCCCATATCGGCGACAATTCCGATTTTGATTTCGCGGATCAGAAGCTTGACGTCCAGGGTGGCGATTCGGATGCTGCATGCCGAGGCAATATCCAAGGCCAAGCCGTAGCAAACACCATTGAGCAAAGCAATAGTAGGTGTTTTCATTCTGGCTGGCATGGCAATGGCATCTTGAAACTCCCTGATGTGCGAGTACATTTTGTTCTGTTTTTGCGCAAAAGTCACCTCCGGCGAATCGTCAATCAACAGCATTGCAGCCTTGAGGTTCAACCCGGAAGAAAACGCTTTTGGGAAGGTCGACGAAATCAAAATAACATTGGTATCGGGGTCGTAGTCGAGACTCGATAAGATTTCGTGGTATGCCCGCCAATCTTCTTCGGCAAAGGCATTCAAAGTTTTGGGGTTATTGTAAGCAACGTGGATGAAACCAGGGTCGATTTCCTTGACCACCCATTTGCTGAATTTAGTATATGCACCGGCGTCAAATGGCATTTTGTTTGTGCTTCAACTGGATTTCGTTTGGATCAATTCACTCAAAATCGCTGGAAGAGTGTAAAATCCGGGCCCAGCTGTCATTTAGTACCCGATTCCGGGTGTGATGCTGATAGTGCCTGAGCCGAGGAAGGACTGTGATAGGCTTGCACATGGAGGACTCCCCGCAAATCGCCTGCATATCACATGGACCGAACCAAGATGTTTTTTCGGTGCGAATACGAACAGACTGATTCAGTGAGTCACGCTGCGCTCGGCCACCGATGCGCTCGGCCACCACGACGCGCAATTGCGACTGCAACCTCATATCTCACACGAAACGCATGTGTGTATGTTGAAAATACACATAAAGTTTTTTCAGTAGCTAGACGACGCTTCCTAGATGTCTCTTCAGAATCGCCACTTTTGCCACATAGATAGGGCCGGCGTTTCTGCATTGGAGATCCACTGCTTTCATCGCTCCAGATCCGTTGATTGCGCTTCCCTGCTGGATTTCTGTCCACCAAAACGTTTTCGACCTCCTCCACCGAATGAAATTTCCAAATAAATAGTCTTTTAGGCTGTGTCTTTCCTCTTGGGCGTTGTGCTCACGAGCCACCTCATGTGCGAGTACATGCGTAGATTGTGATAGCATGTGCGACAAATTTGTAAGTGGGTCGAGTTTTACTCAGAACGGATTTCTAACATCCTCGGACACTTGAAAAAGCGATCGTTCGATAGAGGCAAAAACCTCCAATGTCGTGAATTTATCAAGAGTTCTGGGGCTATCTTGACAGTTTTTGACCATCCTCTTGCATCACTTCTGTTAGCTATGCTTGTTCATGAGGTAACGCACAAACGGTCTGAGGCAACTGGGAGATCGCATGATCATGGTCATGGGAGGGCTAACCAGCAGTTTTAATGCACTTATGATAGTTTCCGCCTGAACGCGTGTTTCCAGTCTCAGAATATGCGTTCTAAAGCTCAAACTTATTAATTTTGTGCACCCTCAAGATTACTCTCCCACTAAACCCTTCTGTATGCCCAAACACGACTGAGAAAAGCACAACGAAGAGCGGCCGAGGACCACGAAAAGCAAACAGAGGCGTCCCTTGTATGTTTTGCAATGATTCTCGCGTTAATCCAGAAACTCTGAAACTAGATGACTTCGGTATCCATCAAAGACTGAGAGACGGTAATTTTCCGTCACAGTTAAAGCCATCAGTAGAATAGAAGTTTCCTGAAGCCATTGAATATGAGATTTATCATTGTTGCATCCATTCGGACTAAATCCCAAACTTCATTCTCTTGGAAAGTCCCTGGTTTAGCCCCTTTGCAACTTAGCGGCTGAAAATTACCTCTTGCGGTCACACATTCGACTTCACTGAACCACTGACGATTTCCGGATTCAAGAATTTTTGGGATAATTGTAGAAGTCGGTCTCTATACCTAAGTCATTGCCGAGATTCCAGTAGCAGAGACAATCTCGACAACGTTCTAGACCTCTTCCGCGCGATCCTGCTGGGATTCTTTTCAAAACACGATCGAACCTATTATGAATCTTTCTGAAGTATCCAAACAGCTTCTTTCATAATCCCGGGACTTGGAAAGCCCAAAATCAAGTCTCTTGCTCATATCTAGTGACCTGGAAGCCAACTCTTGCCAATGTTGGTAAGGGGTGTCGTTTCGCCAGCGGCGAGGAATTGGTTCGCGATGTTTCGTGCAATTTTCTGCGTAGGAGCCACGCCGATGATACATGAGTAGATCACCCACTCGCGTAACGTATCCTATTCAATTGGAGTCAGTACCTAACTGTTTTTGCTGGCTTCAACAAAATTATTTTCCTTTGCCAACGGTCTTGAGGAGTGGATCTGGGAACGAGGGAAAGCATCTCCAACTCACGAAAGATATAAGGATATCGCGGTTCTTAGCATCAAAGCAAATTGAATAGCACCTTATGGCTCTGACAAGGAGTTTTAGTACGTTTCCGACAGTTGGGGTGTAGAAAACTGAATTTGTAGTTTACTGTGGTCAACAAACGCGCGTATCGGTGGCCGAGTGCGTCGGTGGCCGAGCACAGTGGGATTTACTGCACCATAATTTTGATTTGATTGCAAAATGGTTCATAAAGCCTTCCATTTGATCAGTTGCGGCTCATATGCGCCATTAACTGTCACGAGTACTGATGAATTATCCAGCTCCCCTGTCTTTTGTGCCTCTTGAGTATCGCGCCAGTCCATTTGTTGAGACACCTCTACAACGAGTATGGGACCACCAAATTCTTTTAAAAACAAAAAACCAAATACTGGTGGCACGAGAACAGATTCACAAAACCAATGCAGTTACGAGAGATGCTAGCATCACACGTCGTCACGTACAAAATTTGAAAAGCCTTAACTGGTTTGTTTAAGTCATTAAGCGGGTCTATTCGTTCCGGCGCAGGGAAGAAAATTTCGGCGTGGTTCTTGATCCCTTACTGTATAGACTATTATCCGGAGTACTCCATCGGATTAATTCGATGAGCCGATGACATTTCAAATTATAAGAAAAGATGAATGAGAAGTTGATCATATTTTGGGCAAGGGGTTTTGGCCGATTAAGTTCTGAGTGAAATCCCCGGGCGGGCACTCACACCTGAAATGTGGTTACGACATATTATGCGAAAATTTTTTTTGTCGACCGACTTAGTCCATACATTATTGCCGTAATATGATGGTTTTTAAAAAAAAGATTCAACAAGTATGAGTGAACATCTGTATCTGTTCCGTATGACATGTGCACCATTGTGGATCACTACCAAGAAGCCCTTAAATCGACAAAAAACTTGACAAAATTTTCACCGATCAATAGTTTTTGTAAGAGAGATTTTGCGATTCATAATCGACCACAAAGTACCAACTCTGAACAGGATAGTGGCATTGAGGCGAATGCGGCACAGAACATTGGTTTAGAGGGTGTAACCTTTTGCACCAAGGGAGTATGAAGTTTATTATGTAAAATTCGGAAACCGGCATCAAGCAACTACCGGGTGAATGTAGCAGCATTGTATGTTTGTCCCAAGGAAAACCTTTCATAGATCCTTCATTCATGGTCGCCGATATGTTTTCTCAGCAGGCTGTACGACACCATCAGCTTTCCTACCTATTCCACATAGACTACACTGATTCGATGTAATTCAACGAGAAAATGGTTCTTGGCTGACTCAAAACATGACTTGAGTGCCAGGTCGAGATATCGTTGATTGATTCTGCCCTTCATTTTCATCTGAAGGGACGACAGTGTCTGTTTTCTGAAGTGCAATACGACGATAAATACCGGCCTTGGAGTTAACCTTATTCGAAAGCACAGAGTCAAGTCTCTACCCGCAGATACACAGTCGCTCAGAAAATTACTCAATTCCTCATCTCTCTGCTTGAACCCGTGAGCGGAGCTCATGTGGTGTATCACAGCGTGGTTCATTCTCATGCAACTAAAAGTATATCACCATAGCCTTTTACAGTCGAGTGAGATTTCTGGATGAAAACCACAATGCCTCTCTGACACAAGTGGGCGGGTAAGGCCCGAACTCGTTCGACTCCTTGAGAGAACGAACTAATCACTCCCCAAAGTGGCATTTGAAAAGAATGTTTGCCAGGTGTGAGAGCACTCCCCAGTATTTTATGAGGTATCACCTGTAGAGTAATTCTTGAATTGGATTAAAGAAGTGGAACAGACTCGTTTTTCCAGGTAAGCAGTATGACGGTGTGACATGGCAATCAACTTGCTCAAAATGACAGAATGGACCCCCGCAAAAGCTAAAGGCCATCCAAGTCAACCTGCAAACTCCTGGGTGTGTCCTGTCAGTGCTCAAGCTATTCACGATAGTCAGCGAGATCCACTGAGCTATATCTCACATGTTGAAAGATTTGACAAAAAACGATATATGCCCGTAAACCCATAATCCTCTTCAAAGCACAAATAAAATGTATAGCATCTTCGTGGGGGTCCCACCTTATAACAAGAGACTTCCACCTGGAAATAAAATAAATCTGTCGATGAAACCCAGAGAACATCTTAGGAAGAGCATTGAATTTTCTGACCCTTACTCGTGCTCCCCGGCCCGTTCTTTAGAGCCCTGCCACTTCGACCAGAAATAATTCCCCGAAATGTTGAAACACAAGGCTCCTATTTGCAACCTTGCTTCTCGAACAATTATCTCGGTGAGCAGTTTCACCATCAAAAATCATTTAGGGTACTTGAGCATACCAGATTTGTCCGTTACGGCATTCAGCGATTTGAACCTGTAAAGCAGTCTTCGGATCATGAACCGGAACACAAACTGTAATGACGGAGTATTGTTAGATCGTGCTGTTTCCATCAGTATTCAGAGATAGCTTCCGAAAGTCCACAGCCTGAATTGAGACACAAAGCCTCCCGGACTGTTTTGCTACTGCCGACTTTCTCACAAGATGGGCCAGTTGCACTTCTTCCTTGTCCCTGTTTTTGAATAAAATCCTCTTTTTTGAAATCATGTTACCACCCCCTCACACCGTGTACTTACCCGGAGCAGCCAGGCTTTCATCCGCAGATGCTTGGTTCAACCCTTCGATCATCTTCTGCCGTATCATGCGGTTAGCCTCGTTTACAGCTGACTCCGTCAACCCCTCGATGAGAAGATACAACTTAGGCGGCGCTGGTACCTCGCGGCCACCCTGTTTCACCGTAACTGGGATCTTCGTTTTGGGTGCGTAGTACTGGCCCTTGTTGGTGATCGATGTGGTTGTGGCCTCAATGATCTGGGCGAGATTATCAGCATTCATGACGATCCACCGGGCCTTTTGGGGAAGGTCGTTGATGGTCACACGTGAATGGAATTTACACTTATCTGGGCCTGCCGTTTCCTCGGCGCGGCCCTCGATCACCCTGAACTCCGGCAAATCAAGAGCTACCTCTGTTTCTGGATTAGTGCTCACACTTTTTGTTGAATTCTTCTTCGGCTCCGAAGGGGCATCGTAGGCCTTTCTTTCCAACAGCTTGGCCGTGTCACGGGACTCGTCGAGCTTGGTGAGCCCGTTGCCCCCGAACCCGAACCGGAACTTTTCCTTTCCGGTCTTCACCTTATCTAAGAAACTCGCACATATCTCGATGAGCCGCGGGTTAATTTCGGTTTCCGGAACCTTACTTAATCTTAAAGCCTTGACAAGATCGGTGATAGGGCGTTCCTGGTTGGAAGTGACAAAAGTATACGCGTCGCCCTTGTTTCCCGCCCGGCCTGTTCTTCCAACTCGATGCACATAGTCTTCCATATGGTTGGGCGGATCAAAGTTTACCACAAGATCTAGGCCCTTGACATCCAAACCCCTGGCGGCTATGGAAGTTGCTATGAGCACGTCGACGCCGCTGTCTTTGCTTGAGAATTCGCGAATCGCGTATTTTCGATCGATTTGCTCTTTTCCGCCATGGATCGCCACACAGGGTATTTTTGCCGAAAGCAATCTCACAAGCAAGCCGTCTGCAGAGTCCTGTTTCTCGACAAACACGAGTTTCTTCCCCGGGTACTGCGCGAGCACCACCACTAGCTTTTCGAACTTTTTCTCGTAAATTTCGGCTGGTTCCTCGGATTCAGTCACTTCAAAGAACTCAACATGCTGACTGATTTCAGGCGCCACCACACTGATGCCACCCACGACCACCTCGACCGGATTCTCGAGAACAGCCCTTGCGAGACTCTCCATTTTTTTCGCAAAAGTAGCAGAAAATAAGATCGACTGCCGGTCGGGCCGTATCTGCGAGAAGATTTTCTGCACCTGCGGCTCAAACCCGAAATCAAACATCCGGTCGGCCTCGTCTAGCACGATATACGTGACTCGCCGCAAATTGCACACCCTGCCATTGTTAGCAGCAAGCAAATCTATGAGCCTTCCGGGAGTGGCGACGACAATCTGGGAACCCTTCTTTAACTCTGCGATCTGGGGCTCGATTGACGACCCGCCGTAGCAGCAACACGCCGAAATCGCGAGTTTCTTCGCAAAGTACGAGAGCTGCTTGAAGATCTGGAGAGCAAGCTCACGTGTCGGCGTGAGTAGGACGGCTATCGGACCATCACCTTTATTCAAAGGTTCCTGAGCCTGCACGTGACCCAAAAGCGGCAACACAAAAGCCAATGTTTTGCCCGATCCGGTCTGGGCCACGCCCATAAAGTCGCGCCCGGACATGATCGCAGGAAGCGCCTGGGCCTGGATGGATGTTGGTTTTGGGTGGCCATGTTTTTCTTGTATAATGGAGAGAACAAGCAGAGAAAGCCCTAGTTGGCGCCACTCCCAGACTGGCCGAGGCACGTCTTTTCCGGTAACCTTGATCCCGTCCATTTCGAGCCGCATCGCCTTGACCTCTTCCTCGGATAAAGAAGAAATGTTTTGCGGCGCGGTGTAGAATGCCTTTCGGAAGGGTGGGTAGTCTATAGTATCATGGTCCACCTGGAGAAGTTCTTTACCTTTGCCGATGCTTTTCATTTTTTCCAGAATGAGCCTGCTTTCTTCGTCCGAGGAGTTGTCGGATTCATCAAGAAGGTGAGGAAGTGGATCTGTACTGTTTGAGGTCTCGACATTTCCGACGGAACTGGAGTTGCTTTCGGAGACCTCACTTTTAGTTGATTCTGGTTCCTCGAGCGACTCTAAGAACGCGTCTAGCTCGTCTTTCTTGTTTTTTTCTAAGGATCCATTAGTATCGGCAGTATCTTTGACCACGCGATTATAGTTGCTTTTGGGCGCTGAGGGTGCCAATGAACTCAGCGGTGCCTTAAAGGCGGGGATGGGAATTGCTTGAACACTCTGCTCTTCAATTTCCGTAAAGATATTCTTCTTTTTCTGTGTCAGGCCCTTCTTGAGTGAACTGATTATGACAGGCGCAATTATCTGGAAAGACCCCGGGCCCGTTTTCCGTTTCTTCCATGCATCCACTTTGACTTGTTTCTCCGCTTCTATCTCATCTGTTTTACCACTTTCAACGGCCGGAGTTGGACTCGCCAGGTGGGAATTTTGTTTCCTTCGCTTCCATTCCTCTAGTTTCCTCTGGCGTTCTATTTTTTTAGCTTCTTCTGCGGATTTTAAAGGGTCAACTACAGCGTATTCAACGGTGACCGAGTCACTCGGTTTCACGTCATTCTCTGCTGAAACCTGTTTCTGTTTCCATTTGGCCAACTGTTGCCTTCTTTTCTCTAATTTTGCCAGCTTAGAAAGCTCTTCCGACATGTTAGTGGTTGAAGTGAGGGTGATTTTATAGTGCAATGAAAGTGGAGACGCAGACCCGAATTCGGATCGATTTTTTGGTGCAAAGAGAATATCACTCTGCGGAATGAAACACTTACGGTTTGGAAAATAAAACTGTTATGTGATGCTACTTTATGTTCCCGTATGAGATATCCTTATGCTATAGTCGCGAAGACCGCAGTCAGGGTATCAGCGGTCAATCCTGCAGAGACTGTGGTCAAGTGCAGTCCAGATTGATACTAATACAGTTATGAAAAGTAAGGTTAAGGGATTCATGAGATCAAAGCCTGTAGACTCTTTTCATCAGTGTTGAGTGGCATCATAAGTTCATCCTACATTTTGTGAAAGTTAACGATTTGTCTTTATCGTAACTACGATAATGACAGGCCCGTTAGTAATAAGCTCGTAAAATTTTACGATACACTTACGATTATCCGGCATATTACAGGGTGTGCACAATGTCCATCAGGGTGGCCCTGATTGGGTGGCATTATGGAAATAAAAGAAACTAAGAATATAGACTTTTGCAAAACCAAGTCAGAATGATCAAGTGCAAACGAAAGCGTCAAACACTAGCCCTGTGATCTTTCAAGCAATTGGCTCTCGTCCATCTTGTCCATTTTCTTCTGCATTTCTGAAATATTCAACGACATGAGAATCTTCGAAACCCCTTCAAGTCTGGAACTTAGTACGCCTCCTGATTCCATACCTTCTCCCCGCCCTTCCACTTATGCATCAGCCGAGTTTAAATTCCGTAAATCCACAGTGGAATCAACATGTATAAATCATAAAGATGAAACACGTGTAAAGTCGAAATGCCAGAAGTGCACAGTGTGTCACACGCATTCCATACATATAAACACATCCACTTCCGCACATTATTTCCGAATTTAGCAAAGCTTACGTTGATTTCCCAGAGTAAGCAAGCTCATGAAGTAGTTGAGGATGATAAATTAATTATCATGATTCCATTCTTGCTACTGACCTTGTTATTTTTCTTTTTGAAAAAAGAGAATGGGCTGAAACTTTTGGGCCAACATACAACCGACTTTTTCCCCTTGGAGGACAGAAGGCTGTCAAACTTTCCCAAAAGAGATTAATTGAAGAGAGAATAGCCCTGTGACCTAAGATTTTTCAAGCCTTATTCCCATGATTGTAGTAAATTACCTATCACTAAACTTGTGTGACAATCGTGTCACCAGATTCTGTGTGAAACTACTATTGTTCAAAATAGCTGCAAACGTAACAGCTTCAAGCCAGAAAATCAGGGGGCGGCTGTGTACAACATCAATCACCGTGCCCTTCTTCAACATAATATCCCGGCACATCTTTTGTAAGACACTGCCGCTGATTGCGGATGTGAGCGAGGCCTCGAAATTGTGCAAGTTGGAGTCATTGGAATGACGCGTCCATGTTTTTCACGTCGAATGAGACTTCATCAAGGACTTTGCACGAGATGTAGTCTTGCCCGTCCTACGTCATGTAATAGTTGTTTTCGTAGACTATGTTGTCGTCGACCGAGTGGGCCGCTGACCGGTACTCTCTAGATGAAGGGGAGATGGACAGGCGGTCATTTTGCGCACTCTTAGCCGATTTCTCCCTTCGTATTGTGCCCTTGTGCAAGAAATAATGCAAACCTCAAACTTTCCAAGTCCATGGGCTCATTTTGAGCATCGACCTTGAGAAAGTTAGTTCGAAATTACTCTTCCTGTCGTGAATAATGCGCTCCGCATATCGCGCCATGCCTATGTTTCCTCCAAGCTGGTGCCAAAATTAAGCCAAATCAAGATGCCATCAACACCCGATAATCAGAAATTCATCAACGGTTTCCGCCTGTAATCCTCCTCAGAATCACATCCAAATTGAAAAGAAAGCAAAACAATAAAAAAATTGGCAAAAATCGCCGGGGTCCAAACTGCCCTCCTTCGCTGGTGTACGGGCCTGCAATCTCTAGCTCCATGGCTGCAACCGGTTGCAAATCTCAGTGCGCATCACTGTTGAGCCTAACTGTTCATAAACCCGTCAATCTTGCCAGATTCTGTACAATGTCTGATTAACTGGTAATCCTGTCACAAAATTCTGAAATTCTCATGCGATGGACTTCAAGAAGTTAGCGTGTTTGCTGATCACAAAGACGCTTGATAAATGTACTATACAGATGCCTTAAAAAAGGAGCTTTTTATGAATGAAGGCCAGTTCGCTCTTACACTTGATGAGTGGATAACCCGTAATCGAAACAAGTTCTTGGCGATCACACTTAACGTTCTCGATAATTTTCTTCAAACTCAAGAATTATGTGATTGGTTCTGAGGTGTTCAAAGTGAAATCCCTAACAGGAGGAGCCTTGCTGGCGTTTGTCCAGGACATATCTAAAGTTTTAGTTTGTGAAACCGTATTGTATCTACTACGAGAGATAATGCCTCGGTGCTGAGCATTCAACTTGCCCAATTCGATAATAGGACCGTCGAATTCGGCGGAAATATATGTTGCGCCGGTCGCGTATTGAATTTATCCACAAATGTTATTTTGCATTGCACGTTTTACAGGAAGCAGAAATTAAGTGCTTTTTTGTTTCTAAAGAATTAATTTACCCATATTGATGGCTGAATTCACAAAAGCTTTTGATCGTATTTTCCATAAATATATGAGAGCGGTCTTAGCAACATTTGGATTCGGTAATGCGATGACGAGTTTGATGATGCTGATCATGGAGGATCAGGAAGTTCGGATTTTCATTAATGACTGCCCAGGCATAAAGTTTCCGATAAATTGCGGTACTCGTCAAGGGAACCCACTTTCCCCCATCATTTTCAACCTCGTGTTGGAACCCTTTTTGTGTCAGCTTAACCAGCTCCAGGGTATCTCGATCAAATACGAGGGAATTACCCTAGAGCGAATGAAATACCATGCTTTTGCTGATGACGTCAACATAAATTTGAACACTATTGAAGATTATACCAAAGCAGCCTCCATTATTGGGCAATATGAGCGATGCAGCAATAGTAAGTTGAATCCTCCAAATCACAACTTCTTGGATTCGATTGCGACTTTCAAGATAGCAAACAGAAGATACTTCCATTCGAACAGTCTTTCATTCGTAAGAGATTTGACATATTTGGGGCTTCCTTAACAAGGTGTTGATTGGCACAAATTTTTATTTAACCTTCCTTTTATAACACACAAGAAGGGGTTTGCTCACCTAGACTTGGTCACGAGGGCGAAAGCGACAAACATGTTTGTCGCGTCCACAGTGGTCTACAAAGATCTCGTTCTGTGTATGTCGACTACGATGTTGAAAAGAATGGATCTGGCTATCAAGAAAGTCTTTCAAAATGTGGGTAAAGACAAACTTTACGCCAGGCCAAACCGGGGGGTTACGGAGTTATTGAACTTCTGACCCAGATGCAAGGACATCGAGCAGCAATTTTGCTTAATACGTTAACAGAGCTAGAAGATTGGTACACAAATCTATGGAGACTAAAATTGGTTCACCATATGACCCGGATCATTCTCGGAAAAAAGAAGGTCAATACAGAACACATTGGAAAACTTTGCTGGACTGAATTTCTCTTTGATTCGACAGGTTTCTTCTTCGAGCACTTGCAGTGGACCTTTTCTTCGAATGAACAGTTATACCTAGAAGCGTGGAGGAAACTAGTTCAAGGAGAAAGGGTCGCCGTCAAAGACATTAGAGTCAAAACAAGATCTCACAAGGAAGTGTTGCAACACATTAAATCCAAGATTCATCTGGGTTTGCTACCGTCCACTTTCGCCATCACAGTAAGTGAATCCCAACTTATAGCAAACGTTCCGTTCAAATCCAGCAGTAGGGACCAAAAAAGTAAGCTCCCGGTGATTTAACCTAAACACTTTTTGGAAATTTGCCCAGAGGTGCGGGATATCACTCGATGGAAATAGTTCTGGACAGCTCTATACAAAGAAGAATGGATCAAGAGGAATGATCTCACGGCGCTTCACCAATTCAACACAGGGCTGCATGTCCCAGTGCATGACGCCTAGGAGCGCACGGACCAACAGTGCCTCCTCTGTGGACAAACGCTTAATTAACAAGTTATCCAAAGTCATTTGTACAACTCTTGTGACATCTCAAAATCGTGGTGGAACCGAATCGGCATGACCACAAAGATGCACTTGAGTGAGATGCTTGCTCCAACAAATACCACATTCACCAACCTACGCAACCTCAATTGGTTCGTAAAGATTGTACGAAAAGTTTACCTACGTAGGGTTCGGGAGCATCAAGGCTGTGTCCACCTTTCCCCCCTCCTGGCGAGACAAGTGTCTCGAGCCTTGAGGCGGGTCACTCAGGCGGGTCGATGACACAGGGGTAGCCCCCTGTAATAAACAAGTTATGGGCGAGAATTTTCCATGAGGAAATTCTACTCAAAACTCCTGACTGCATCGGAGGTTTTTTCTATAGAATATATAGTTTTGCTGAGATGAGGTTTGCATAGCAGCCGAACTTCAGCACCCTCCAATGTGATGATTCTTTAAAAATAAAAAAAAAAAAAAAAAAAAAAAAACAAAAGGGTCCGGAAACTTTGATATTGGATATTGAAACTCGCTGGCTTTCGACATTTCAAATGATTGAGCGAGCTCTTCATTTCAATGCCGCCTCACTCATCTCATCCTTTACAGCCTCTTGATGGGGGTTGTTTCGCTTTGCCAAGTACAAGAATAAAAAGCATTTTGCGAAATACATGCGCAATGGGGCACCGAAACATTTTCTCTGTGAAAGAACAAGTTAGGCGCTTCGGTAAGGAAGACCAAATACATCTGGGTCCCGAACTCGAAGCGGGTACTTTGAGCATTTGAACCGCATTTCGAAGTTCTTCACGACCCCAAACGTTACTCTGCCAGCTGACAAAGAATCTACTATCCACTTGACCATCCCTTACGTTAGTGAACTTCTCGAGAACCCTAGAGATTAAACAAGGAACTGCTCAAATACTCGAATGCATATCTTGCTCAAAGACTCGGGGCTTCTTACATAAAGCTATATAATTACTTTTTATTCATGAAGATGGTCTTGGGACACGAAGATCAATTCTCTCGTGGCCGGACTGGATCTGAGATTTAAGCTCAAGTTTCTCGACAAAGGAATTTATCAGGAGATGTCACTTCTGAGATTAAGATTACTTGCAGATCGTTTCTTGAAGCCATAAAAACATTTGGGAAGAGATTCTGAATCGTTTAAACGCACGAAACGAGCCCAATAATATCTCATCGCTAAGTGTGATTGCTTCGGCTGTTTTTCGAAGGCGAACCTTTTGACGACAAATATGGCAATTTTATGTCTTCTTTAGAGTCGAAAAGAGAGTTGAGAGTCAAACAACCCAGTCACTAATATTGAGCTAGAGGATAAGATTAATATAAGATGGCCAAAGACTTTCCAGCAATTTCAGCAATGTCTGCGCCTTGTGAAGTATTATTCTCAAAAATGGGCGATGTGGATACAAGAAAAGGAAATAAATTGCTAGCGCGTAGAACAAAGATGTTGGCGTTTGTCAAGTATCGGGCTCAATCCATGGGCTATGGGAAATGTTTAGGAAAGATCGAAGACCTGGATGAAGACCTGGGGGTTGGATGAAGTGCTCGGTGGAGAGAAAGAAGTGCTGGACGAAGAGCTCTTTTAGGCGAAAGGAAGCTTGTGCTCATATGAGAATTAAATGTTAAAAACATAGTTAAATAAACAAGCTTCGTGATCAAATCATTGCTATCATGACATGGCGGAGAGGTTCAGAGAGTCTTTGGTGCTTAGTTTTGTTGTCCATGTAGAAAATTGTGAAAAACACGGACACCTTCAAGACATAAAAACCTTATCGTAAATATTGTGAATATTCACGATCGTGATGAGTCTGTCATCATACGGCGTCCTTAATGACGCCTACGGCGCAACACTGCTTTTCACTCTCTCTTACCTGAAGCAATAATCTGATCCCTGAATCTTTTGGCCATGTTCACTAACTGACAGGTATGCAGTATCGAAAGCAAAAGCATATGGATCATACTATAAACTTGAAGGGCTAGTAGCGTCTAATTACATGTTCTAAAACCCGGTTGAGAGGTACTATAGGTCATTTGATCTCAAGACGCTCTACGTGACGTGAAATCAGAACTATACTCCTCTCAGGTTGTCTGGGTCATTTCAATCTCCAACTTAATGTCAAATTCTTTGCTTTTGTAGGGTTGATGTTTTGGAATCCAATATCGTGGTTCCCAGGTAGCCCGGGCCCCGCGGTATTATGTTTTGCCTGGATACTCGGGAAGAATCCTGTTAAACCGGAGATGTTCCTCCACTCAAGCATCATCTGCCTGATCGCGGCTTCCGTCAAATAATTCTCCGATCAATATGGTGGTGTCCGGCCTGAGTGACTCCTGCAAGTGCTTGTAATTTGTGTCCAGATGATTATAGCTCATTTTGCGGACAAGATAGTTGTGGGCCCGTAGAAACGACGGGTCTGCTGAGGGTCTGCGATACAGGCAACCATATTCGGACGTGCCAGTGCCTGGTTTTCAGACCATTGCTCCCATTTGTCTCTGGCTTTCCGGAACCAGACGATGACATCAATATCGCTGATATTCTTGCCAAGTTGCACTCGGTTGATGATTACTATGATAAATTCTACGACGACCACTATGAGTTTCTCCATGCGTATAAGCGTGAAGAGGTATATGACATGCGCCCTCTCCGGATCCATGATAGGTAGTCTAATTCTTTGAATGTGCTTGCCTTGAATATGAAAGCTTTGTCCGCAGACGCAAAGATCGATATGGAGAAGTTTGAGGAAAATAGGGCTGCGAGGGCATTGAGATTGTCCGAGGTTGTGAAAGAGGCCGAGGGCAAGCTGAGTGGGCCCTACAATGTAGACCTCTCTATTGCGTACAACAGACGTCTTTTCTAGAATTCGGAGAGTGCCGGCGATTTGAGAAACAACCTCAAAAAGTCTACAATCTCAGAGATGAAGAAGAGCCAAAGCGCTAGACAGACCCGGTTTTACATCCACTCGTGTCTCACCTCTGAATCTCATGACATAGAGCTCTTGTTGGAATTTATTACAACGGGTAGTCCATTCAGAACCACGAGAAGACAATTTACTAAAGCCTACTAGATCGATCTTGTTCACCTATATTGGAGCCCGGGTCATTGTTGTACAAACATTACACTGGAGAAGAGGAAGAGGATGCTCTCGCGGTGCAGGGGTGAAAATGTCCACTTCCCCCGTTACTTAGGCCGTGCCTGAACCATGCTCGTCACTCGGGTCACGATTCGAAAACCCGAAAGTGTGACCCTCTTTCGAGAACCCACCGTGAGTAGTGAGATGAGCTGTGATCTCCTCAATCGTACCGGTTATCTGTGCAGCATAATCTTCGAAGAACCACTTCTCAACCGGAATTACTGACGTGAGTGATGCAAAAGCCTGCTTCAACTTTTCAACCGCTTTTATGAACGGGCGAAACGAGGAGCGGAAGTCAGTTGACACATTGTGTGGGCGATCATCGCGGTATAAACCGATCATCATCGCTGAGTCGAGCTCGCCCTCGTCATTCAAAAAGTTCAAGAGTCTCAATTTGTACTGAATGATATCGATTAAGAACTGGTAATTCTCGACCCCACCTTCCTTAAAGATCTTCTCATAGAGAACCGCCTCGGTCAATTCCAGAGACACTCTCTTGGCAAACGCGAGCCGTTTCGTAAGCTCGGGGCGAAGAGGGGAGGTGGCCTTAGCATTGAGCTGCAAATCCAAGAGCTCGGCGGCGAAGGAAACTGCGTTTTTGTCGAACTCCTTAAAGTCAAATGTCTGAAGTGTCACTAGAGACAACATTTTATTTGTCAATTCTTGACACTTAGTTTCAATATAAGTGAGTTCCTTGTTGTCACTGCGCTTCACAGAATTATACGAGTGAATCTCGGGATATCTTGGTGTAGATGGGTGGATTTGAGAATGGGGAGCTTTGTCGGTGCTCACGATCGCACTGAGAATGGGGGTGATGGTCACCGCGGATACAAGAATAGAATTGAATTTCATTTTCGCTGGTCTTGACGTATTCAAGAATTGGAGCAGGCTTCTCTTGTTATATAGCAAAACTAACGGTCCTTCTCGCCCAGACGAAACGTGAAAGACGAGAACTTGTCTCCAGGTTTCTGACGATCGTCCCGGGATGAACAATAGAGACGACAGGGTGAGTGACACGCTAATCCCATATTCATTTGCGAACAATGGTAGTTTTCATTTGGTGCCGGGCTGCAAAGGAGTATTTGTTGCGAGTTTCAGGTTGTCTCTGTAGTAACAGAAAAGACAATGCAGAACGTGATCAAGGGTCGGGGAATATTACAATAACCCGCAACAATAGGCAGCCGTGATGAAATGCAAAAACGCTCGTCGACGATACAAATCACGAATCAACTTTGTTTCCACGATGATAGGCTGAGTATGATGAACGTCACACAAACAGTTCACAACGGCTTTCAAAGTCCACTTCTAGCATAGCTTTAGAGAAAAGCAAGTAAAAATTATCGCAATCGAATTTGGGTGAGTATCACTTGATTTGTATGCCTGTTGTATGGATGATCAGTGAGAGCTTTGTGTGTGCCAATTGCAAAGCATGTGTGGGGTTTTAACGAATTACCGCAATCGTCGAAAATTTCAAGCCAGAAAAACCGCTAACTTCTTCTCAAATGTCATATCTACTTCACTCACGTTGTCTTATGCACGTGCTGAACAAAGAAATTGTAGATTGTGACTTGAGGAATGATTCCTTCCACCATTCAGCTCTCCTTTTTCATGATACGCCCTGTTTCTTATTGAGCCAACTGCATGAACTGCTTCTGTCTCTCGAAATTGAACCTTTCTCTCAAAAAGAGCAGAGATCACTAATGTACGCTTTCGTTAGCCAAGCAGTGGAGACCAGTACAGCCAAACCAAAACACCACAGACCTCTAATTAACCTTCATTTCACACAAGGTATCGCACATTCACAGAATGTGAGCAGTGCTAGCAGAGACACCCGTTCGTACCGAAATTCAAATTTGAATAGAAGAGAGAGAACCGGAATCAGTTCCCTCTACAGATTGCCAATTACATTTCAGTCCATCTCCAACATTATGGAGCTCCCTCCATTCGGCATCAATAAGTTTCAGCACACTCACCCACATGATCTTACTCCAATCACAACGACGTTGTAACCGTGACTGTCTGCGAGTTCAAAAGAAGCACCGGAGCCAAGCCGTCGAGCCAAATAGCGAGACTGTTCGTATACGCAAACGACTCTTCATCATCCAAATGGGTACCGATTGCCGGCGCGGGAAGGGTAGAGAAAATCACCGCCGTCTCGTCCTTTTTCGATACCTTTTTCATGAGCTCGTTGAGAATAATGTGTTGACCCTTGGCAGGAAGAGCACTGAATGTGAGCAGCTGTAACTCTTGCTGGAGTTTCTTGTACGTGAGCTTATACTCTTTGTCACTATTACAGTGACCGCCATTAAGGTCTGTGGTAGACAAGTTTCTGCTTGAAATAGCGCCTTCCTCATCATTTTCCTCCTCTTCTCTGAATCTAGGAGACTTGAGCTGCTCGTGAATCCCGTCGTTTGTCAAGATTGACGGAGTCTGGGTCTTGCCCAATCCCTCGAACTTCGGGTTGAAGTGAACGCCGGATCTTTTCCCCTCGATCGCTCTCCTCGAACATGCCTTGAGACCCGCATTGCCTTTTTCGACCAAGTGTGCCAGAGAACTGACTGCAGAAACCCCATGTTTCGATTTCGAGCTCGGCTCAATGTCCGCAATCGGCTCAGTCTCAGGCCCGATTTCTTCTGTCTCGTCCTCGGCAGATTCATCGCCTTCCTCCACGAAAGCAATCGACGGTCTTGGGTTTCCTTCGTCATTATCCAAATCCTCGTCATCGTCATCGTCACGAATTTTCGAGTGCGGGATCTTGCCTGCCAGAAAGTTTGGTCTGAGATTGGCCTTTGATGCTCGGATTGAGAGCCGATCTGGGCTTTTCGACGGCAACTTTCTAAAGCTCTGCGAATTGGGAGCATCTGCTACTTTTCTGCCGCCATCCCTGTTTGCGCCATAATCGGGACCGGCCCTGGCTAGCTGCGGAGAAATTATTCCTCTCTGTTGCAGAATACTCGAGGCATGGCTGGAAGTGTCGGCCCTGATATGGTCCTTTTCGCCATCGCTCTCGTCACTGCTCTCAAGTGTATTCTCATACTTAAAAAACAGCTCATCACCCTGCGCCTTCATATTAAGTGAGAGAGATAAACCTTGTTCATGAAGGTTGGACAAAGTGTAGCGCCTGTTGTTCTTCAACAGCCTGCCGATACTGTTAAGGCCGTTGGGACTGGTGGACGAAATTGCAAGTGATTTGAGTCGATCTGAGAGATCATCTGCAATCGAAATACCTCGACATTTGCTCACCCGACCCTGTTTTCTCTGGCACTCAAGGTCACGTAGAGCCTGTCGAGCCTCAACCATATTCACCCACCACTGGTCCCCGCCCAAAACCAGCTCGATGTGATCAAACATCGCCTTGTTCTGGCAAGTGACCGGGCTTCCCCTCACCATGAGATTGTAGCTCATTAGATCCTGGTTGTCAAAACACACGATCTTGATTTCGGCATCGATCCGCAAGTTTTTAAGCAAGTTGTCAAGTCTTTGGTACTCGTCGTCCCGCTCAGAAGTGGACTCGACAAAGGCGACGATCCGCAAAACGTAACCGTTGCGCTCCCATTCGTCAACAGTTGATAAAATCAGCCCTAGCTGAAGAATCAAAGTGTAGGTGTCGAAGTTGGTCGACATCACCGACTTGCCGTCTTCAAGCAAGCAGACCGTCGACATCTGGATAGGATAGAGATCGATGTACTTCTTGTCTTTTGGAGCGATTTTCGACATTTTGGTCTTGAGCCACAGTTTCTCGAACACAGGGAGATTCATGTCCCTAAAGTTGGCGGCCACCGCCACGGTTGCTTGCATGATGACCAAGTCCTCGACTATCTGTACCCACTGGTTGACCGAAACCTTCTTTTCTTTTCTGCAGTCGTCGGTTGGAAGAGGTAAAGTGGGTCCTTTCAAAGGAAGTTCAACTCCGTGCTTTTGAAAGTCGTAAAAGCCAATGACGGTGATGTTCGGCTTCATTCCGCCGAGCCCGGACCCGAGAAACACGTTTCTTACTCCCCAAGGTAAAGAGGGCCCAATAGCGATCTGCACAAACGCCTTGATTTTTGCCAAATCACGGAGCTTGACCCACGCGTTCTTCTGTTTCTGGATCTCTCTGAACGAGTCGACATTGAACTCTGAGGACACGTTGTGTGGGCTCGAGTTTTCACTGAGAAGCACCACGTGACCGAGAATATAAAGCCCGCCTTTTTTGAGGTGGTTGCAGAACCCGATCAAGTTCCAAGAGGTTTTGGGGTCGTCGCACAACAACAAGATCTGCGGCCGCCAGTATTTCACACTCATCTGCAACTTAAGCCGAAGCAAGTACTTTCGGACCTGATGATAGATCAATAGTTGCAGAATGTCGCCAAACTTCAGTGGGGGAGTTGAGTAGTGGATTGCCATGATCAAGAACACCAAAAAAATGATAACAGATGTCGCCGAAACACCGTCACAAATGTACATCGCGATGACGGACGCGAGACCTCCGGTAAACGCCGTTTTTGAGTTGAAGTACTTGAACGACGGGCGGAAGTTGGGTGCCGAACCAAGTCGTAAGAGAAAACACGCCAAGTTGGTGACCAAAAACGTCATGAGAAAGGCCATGGTGATAAATGTGGCGATTTCGTTGATGTCGGCGAACAAAAACACCTGGGCGAGGACCCAAGTGAGAAGAATGCTGTATAGTTCTGCTTTTCTGCGCTGACTTTTCGATTTCTTGCTGGTGGCAAACGTCGAAAGGCCCGGAACAATGCGATCGTCGGCAATTGCATTCAACATGGACGCGGCGCCCACAACACCCATGATCACCGAAAACAATGATGTGGAAACCTCACCGATGATGATGATAAGCCCGTTGATGTTGACCGACTGGATGATCTTGATGTCTTTGTGGAGAAGGTCACGTGGGGTGGATGCGCCTAAAGAGATTATGACCAAAAAGTAGAGGACGAAACTGGTGAGGAGCCCGTAAAGCGTGCCTTTCGGAATTGACCGAGAGGGGTTCAAAAGGTCACCTGACATGGAGGCCCCGGCAAAGATCCCGGCGGTTGCGGGGAAGAAAATCCCAAACATGTTCCGGAAGGTCTCGGGCACCCCCGGCGGTTGCACGGATCCGACCGCTCCGCTTGTGAAATGCGGCATGAGATTGGCGCTGAAAGTGGTCCACGAAATCCCGGTATATTTGAGGTAATCTAGCGGCGGCGGGAGCGGGAACCCCGCAGGTTTGACGAGCGCGGAAAGAGGGATTGAGAGTGTGCTCAAAGTCAAAAGTACGAAGAGCCAGAAGGCGGTTCTAGATACCAAAGCAGGCCCGACAATAGCCACACCGGTACATACCGCCAATAACACGGTCAGATAGGTGATTTCCCAGGCGCGTGACACGGGGAGAAGCGGGACAATGTCGCCGTCGAGTTGGCCGAAGTTGACCAAGAGTGGTTCGATGAACCCAACAACATTAAGCGAAGCATTCAAAATCTGACCAATGAAAAAGATCACTCCTATAGCACCGCCAAACTCGGGCCCCAATGACCGCAGAATCATGTAGTAAGCGCCACCGCCCTTGACAGTTCCGTTTGTGGAGATTGCGCTGATCGAGAGAACGGTGAGGATGTTTATGATGTACGATAGAACCAAGAGTAAAATCGTGCCTAGTATGCCCATCTGGCCGATGATGAAGCCGAATCTCAAGAACATCAAGATGGAGAGGACATTGAGCGACGTCGGAAGAAAGACTCCTTCGAACGTAGCGAGTTTTTTCTTGGATCCAGCGGCGTTTTTACCGCCTGTGTGGCCCCTGGATCTCGGTAGAAGAGGCGCTGTTTCGGGCATTGTATGGTGGGCTGTAGCGGAATAAGGTGGGGTTGAAATTTCTCGAATATAAACTTTTCGTGTTCTTAAACAATCTCAAACTTTGTTTCCTCGTGCTTGTCAAGGTTTGGTGGAAGTAGTTTAAACTATTTCAACAATCTTGTCAAGCTGAGCGTGTGTAGATACTAGGCACTGATGAAATTGATAACAGTTTGACGCCTCGGCTGGAATGGAATTACGTCTCAGATTCTCGTGATGTTGAGACCCAGGTGTTATTTCAGTAATTTCCTCTTATGTTTGCATCACCCGCTTTTTGCCCAGAAGAAATATGCAATGGAGTTGACATCCAAAAGGGATCAGCAGTCGTGACGCGATTGCGGTTGCGGTTGCGAAGATAAGCATGGGCAGCTGACGAAAAATGGGTGCGAAAATGCTACATAAATTGCTACATAACTATGAGCAAATGATATACACCAAATCCGGGGGTGGATAGTTGTGAGTGGCTGTATATAATCGGATTTTTCTGCGTGTTGCAAAATTTGTGATGCTAAAATTACTTTATAACATTTCAAGCGTTATTTATTTTTTTAATGGAACCTCACCGTGCTCTAGGGTTGATCTTGAATATATTAAATGGACCGGGAATCTGAGCCTACAGTTCATGAGGTCCCTGGTGTTCTGCATTGTAGTGATAACAAGATGACTTCCTATGATTAGCTAGCGAGGGTGCCTGAAATTCGAAATGTCACTCCTGGAACTGATGTAAGTTTCGAATTGTGCAGACCTAGCGACTTGTTTTGTGTACAGCGAATTCTAGCTTGGTTGTATTAGCATGGAGTGGGTCGCCAGGGTGTGGTAGGTCATGTTAGTAGATTTAGTGAATTCTCATTAATTGTGGCACTCTTTTGATTTGTTGGAAATTTTTTGAGTCGAACTTTGTTTATTCTTACTAACTATGTTCCTCTCATCAAGCTTTGAAGCATAGCATTAGTATATAGACCGGAGTTCAGCAGATGGCTGACCGTTTTGATTCGGTTCAATAACACTACAAAGAAACGAAACGATAGAAAAAAGAAAACTTCTGGGGTCTCCGCTGCGATAAAAGTTAGATAGTTCTTGGCTTACCTCATGAATGAGACTGAAAGATATCGTTCTCATCCTGATGAATCAAGAGCGATCTAGCACACATGAATCACGCTACTTTGGTATAGTCTACTAATTCAATTAGCAGTTTTATTAAACTTTTCATTCGATGAAGGTGGTTTTAACGCGAAATCTTTTCTGAGTACATTCTTCTGACATTGAGAGGTGCTGAGTTTCGGCTTCTGTACGGGCCTGGTCTCAGCAAAACTATATATTTTAAAGAAAAAACATCCGATGGACTCTAGAGTTGTGAGTATGGATTCCTCGTGGGAACTCCTCGCCCAGAATCGGTTATTTCAGTGGGCTCTATGGGTTTTCGGCCCGCCTGAGTGGCTCGCCTCAAGGTGCGAAACACTTGTCTCGCCAGGAGGGGTGACAGGTGGACGCCTCCTCGGTGTTCCCGAACCCTACGTAGGTAAACTTTTCGTACAACCTTTACCAACCAATTCAGGTTGCGTGGGTTGGCGAATGTGGTATTTGTTGAAGCAAGCATCTCACTCAAGTGCATCTTTGTGGTCATGCCGATTCTGTTCCACCACGATTTTGAGATGTCACAAGAGTTGTATAAATGACTTTGGATAACTTGTTAATTAACCGTTTGTCCACAGAGGAGGCACTGTTGGTCCGTGCGCTCCTAGGCGTCATGCACTGGGACATGCAGCCCTGTGTTGAATTGGTGAAGCGCCGTGAGATCATTCCTCTTGATCCATTCTTCTTTATATAGAGCTGACCAGAACTTTTCACCTCTGGGCAAAATTCCAAGCAGAGTATAGGCTGAATCACCGGGAGCTTACTCTATTTGTCCTTACTGCTAGGTTTGAATGGAACGCTTGCTAAAAGTCGGAATTCACTTGCTGTGATGGCCAAAGTGGACGGTAGCAAACACAGATGAATCTTGGAAGCAATGTGTTGCAACACTTCCTTGTGCGGGCTTGCTTTTACCCTAAAAATTATGACGGCAATCCCTTCGCCATGAGCTAGTGTCCTCCACGCTTTTAGGTATAACTGTGCATTCGAAAAAAAGGTCCACTGCAAGTGCTCGAAGAAGAATCCCCCCCCCGCATAAAAAAGTGCTGAATCTAGCAAAGTTCTCCATGTTTTCTGTATTGACCTTCTTTTTCCGAGAATGATTCGGGCCACATGATGAATTCTTTTTAGTCTCCAACATGGCCCCCTAGGCTTTGCATGAAGTTTGTCTTTACCCACAATTTGAAAGACTTTTTTTACAGCCAGATCCATTTTCTTAACATCGCAGTCGACATACACTGAACATGGTCCTTTCAGACCACCGTAGACGCGACATACATGCTTGTCGCTCTCGCCCTAGTGTCGAAGTCCAGGCGAGGAAACCCCTTCATGTGTGCTATGAAAGGAAGGCTGGATTTAAATTAGGGCCAATCAACACCTCGTAAAGGAAGCCCTCCGTAAGGCAAATCATCCCTGCGATTGAGAGACTGTTAGAAAAGAAGTATCGTCTGTTTTTTCTATCTTGCAAATCGCAAGCGAATCCAAGAAGTTATGATTTGGAGTGATTCAACTTACTTTTGGTGCATCGCTCAATTTGCCAAATAACGGAGGCTGCTTTCGTACAATCCTCAATCACGTCCAAAGATATGTTGACATCATCAGCAAAGGCATTACTTCATTCACTCTATGGTAATTCCCTCGTGTTTGATTCAGATTCCGTGAAGCCGGGTGAGCTGACACATAAGGTTCCAACGCGGGGTTGAGAATGATTGGGGACAGGGGGGTCCCTTGACGAGTACCGCAATTCATGGGAAATCTAATGCCTAGGCAATCGTTAATAAATCCTAGATTCCTGATCCTCCGTGATCAGCATCATCAAACTCGTCAACGCATTACAGAATCCAATTTTGCTAAGACCGCTCTCATGTATTTATGAAAAATTCAATCAAAAGCTTTCGTACAATCAGCCATCAATGCGGCTTGAAAGGTCGAGGATTATGACACATCCCGGTCTTGCTCAATGAGTTCAAGCCTTTGTGAAAAGCTCCATGGTAGTTTGATCGATACGTCTATTCCTCATTAAGCCACGTTGGTATGGCACAATAAGAAAGTGATCGATTTTTTAAATCCGTCGAATGGCTGCTTTGGATATGAGTTTGAGCATTGTATTCGATAACAAAAACGGTCGAAGATCTTTGATATCCCAGAACCGGCTTTTCCTGTTTTTGAAATTAAGGTGATCAAGACGTCTTTCCGACAATTATTGTCTCATGGAAAAACCTTGGCTCTTTTTATAGGTCTTGGTAGCAATCGGTCGCGAGTGCTATCACACGAGTAGTCTCGGTCGGTCTCGATCCGTTTTCTTCGATCTTCAAATCCACAGAAATAGTCTTCAGAACATTCTTGGTCTGAAAAACTTTTTTGATGCCTTGTGAACGAGAATCCTATTGCATATCAATCGAATTATCTTTAATTAATTGCCTTGCCACATCAGGGGCCGTGCGTCCCAAATTTTTCATAAGATCAATGTAGCGTAGTCAATCACTTTTGATCAGCAGTTGCGCATCTTCAAGTGAAGATCATGAGTCAATCTTTTTCTTTCCTTTTTCGAAATAAGGCGGTGAAAGTCGCCTCAATGGAAACTGAGATTGCGCTTGTCCCGTGTGGATGTCCAATTGCTATTCAACCCTAAACTTGATTACTATCAAGTCATGACTGGACACGAAACCTGGCGGCTTTTGAATTCATAGCACACTGCTCTTGACCGCCAGTATCTTGCTACATATAAACGATCAATCCTCCGGCAAGTGGAGGAAGTGTTCGTTGATTAGTTTGCACCACCATAAATGGCGAGTTGAGTTAGTTTGACGTAGCAATAAGGATCGACTTACCCATGTCCATCTACAGTTGACATGGAATCTTTCCCCACTTCAATTGAGTGACATGCCGGTCTTTCGCTTGTTCGCGATAATGTTACAGCTCTATCTATGTGCCTTGAGCGTCAGGGTTATCACACGCTGTAGTAAACATCGCGATCTGCTTGTTGATGTAGGCAGAAGTTTCACTACTTACTAATTTTGCAGGTCAAAACGTGAAGAGTAAGTCATATCTTTCCTATGACCGAAAGATTGTTCGAATAAAAGTATTTTCTGTTTGCTGTTTTGAAACCCGCAATTAGATCCAAGAAGTTGTGATTTGAGGGTTTCATCTTAGTATTGCTAAATCAAGTCCAAATGCACCTGTCGCAGCCGTATTTCGGGACAAGATTACCACATATTTACGAATTCAAGCACGGAGGCAAAGAGGATCTTTTCTGTTTCTCTCGAAGATCCTCACTAATATTTTAGAGAGGTTTGGTCTTTGAACTGCTTTGCTTCACCCAGTCCCTTTGTTATCGTACGTTTGAATTCTAGTACTATTGTCTCTCACTTTGAGTCATTATTTAACATCAAAGGTTGAGATTCTGATCATGAATGCAACTCAGCTAGATACCAATCATGTTCTCAATTTAACAATAAAAAATGTAGCCAACTCACACACTTTCTGACTGAATCAGTCAAAAATAAAAAGCCGGGGAGAAGTTTGCGCTTGTCTAACCCAGCAGTGTATACCCTGACAAGTTTGATTTAAAAATGATCTAAGTTTATCATTTGGGGTGTTGACACAAAGATGTGAGGTGCAGAAACTCAGTTCGATTTCTATAAAAGTGTGCCAAAGTGTCTACTCTCAGACAATATCAGCCATGCTCCAAATTAGCTGCGAAATCAGGAACCACTATAAAGTTTTCAAAATAATATCTCATCGTAGGATCAGAAGTGAGCATGACTCATTTTGCAGGTCCCAGAGACCGAAGCTAGCTTAGATTTTTGAATATTTCTGAGCACACGTATAGCCTATGGAATGGTCAGATTCCAGAAAAAGACCGTTCCTGCTTAAAGTGAAGGAAAAGGAGCAGTGACATAAGCAGTCGTGGCCACTTCGTTGAAAAAAGAAAATTATCAAGTGCTGATTGTCGAGCCGCAGTGAACACTGCGTCCAAGTCTCGACGTAAAGTTCCATAGTTGCGCATCACGGCCCTCGCTACACTCTCCATGTCTCAACCGTGTTAACACTCTTCAGCATTGTTGATTTTGAAAATTCAAGGTCATTCTTGAACAGCCGCCTGCGGGGATCTTTGGGTTGGCTTTCTCGAAGAGACGTAACGAGCGGAATGATGGAGAGCGTGACTCAGAGAGGGCACAATAATGGATAAAAAAAAGAAACAATTACTGAGCGAGGTATCAAGCTGGTGAAAGCATTCATGCCTGGGCCAAGCTTGTGAGCGACAAATAAAAGGGAGATCCGGCCGCGCGTCTCATGGACATGGGCTGCAAAAAGAGAACGGGCGAGCATGTCCTTTTATATCCCAAGTTTTCAAAGCGGGGTAAATACAGAAAAAAGATCATATTGATTTTCGAGTGATTTCCTCACACCTGGCGAAAGTTCCTAGTCTCCACGTGAATGTATCTAGATAGCCTCTTTTCTCCTTGCCCGGGTAAGCGTCATGAATGTGCAAACCTCAAGGCGCTATAAAGACTGAATGAAAACGTACTGACTGCGGAAAGGATTGAGGCAACAACGCATCAATTCTCCGTGTTTCAGACACAATGCATCGAGCAAAAATAATTTATCTTGTAAATTGGTGAAAAGAACATCATAACGTTACAGAAAATCTTGAATTGTTGTCAATACACCCACCCACTTTTTAGACAGGCCCTGTCACTGCCCAAATGAAGCGCATATCAACAGCAACCGAATCTCGTATTTTGCACGCGAAATTCCTCTTCGTATCCCGCTCCAAGATGTCAAGCACCACAGCAACTAGCGTCGTGGTGACCACATTACCTCCCTACTCACTCTTAGCCTCAACAGAAGCAGTCAAAAACATGTGTCGTCCTTGCTCGGAAAGTGGCTGATCAATTCCCTGAGAGAGTCACGTGCTAGAGAAGCGTGGGTGTCGAACATTGCCTGCTTCCCGAAACTCGGGACCGGGCCGTTTTCAAAGCCCCGCTTTAGAATCGAGAGGTACTGCACATACAGGTTCGCGAGCACGGCGAGGTTCTCGATCTTGTAATCAGGCCGCCCGTGCGAGTCTCGCAACGCCAAAACCCTAACATTGAGGTCGATCACCGAACACACATAATGCCGCCCGGCCTCCTCGATTGACTCGTAGTACTTCAATAGTTCGATCGAGTCCACCATAGTCAGGTACATCTTCTCTGAAAAATTGAGCTGCTCGATGATTCCGGGATCAATGTGCGGCATATTTTCGACCTTCTTCTGGATCTCCGCAAGCTCCCTTCCTAAAACAGATCCCTCGGCTTCAAACCTAGCAACGTCAAAAATTGTCTCGAGCACAAAACTCTTGAGTCGCTTAAAGTATCCATGTAAAGAGCTGATAATTGCTTGCGGGTCTGGCTGGGAAAGAGTTGGTGTGTTTGGGGATTGGCAAAACCTACCAAAGACTCCATCGGCAACCTCAACTACCACCTCGATTTCCAGGCATAAGCATTCAAAGTGATTTATGCCTTCATATGGTTTGGGTTCTTGCTCTTGATTCTGGTCTCGTGGATACCCGGTGGCTGTCACTTGCCGAATTAGTAGATAGATTGAACAAACGGCGCTGGGCTTCATAGTGGTGAATAAATATGTTTGCTGGCCACATTGACTGATTATCCCTTTGATATAACCTTGACGCTCTCTTATATACCTGAATTGGAGGCTGAATGAACGGAATCGGGTGTGTTTTTCCGGCTTGCATCTCTTTCAATTGGTCTCCTCGCAATGCCTTGTTTTAGCACAGCCTTGATCACTCGAAAGCCCCACAGCCGACGATAGTATTTGCGAGAAGCTGATTTGATTAAGATCCCAGTTTTTCCACACGTTTGAGTCTGAGATCGAACTGCGAGCAATACCATGAAGCATAAAACCTGGGATCTGCATCTGATATTGCCCTTGTCACCATACATCAAGACACAATTTAAATGCACCACTTGAGATGTATCATCTGATCAGTGCCTTCGCGAAAAATCTGCTCCTCTTTGATAAAAAAAGGTTTCAAGTTCTTAGTCTGGGAATGGCTCACTATAAAGGCTCATCTCCATGGCTAATCGCAGATTGACTAATGCGACCGGTCCATTTGGGTGTCAGATGACTGGGAATTATTATGGATTTGTATATTCTTAGACTCACTCCTATTTTCAGATGAGTTTGTTCATTCGCAAAGAAAACAGTGTAACCGAATACCACCTTTTACGAATCTTCGAGAAACATTGGTGGAAAGTAATAAATTGTTTCCGAATACGCCCTAGTACTTCCGAATATCGTTGGTATCGCAATAAAGGCATAATAATTTTCCTAGTTCTTCTCGAATTCTGCCAAATGCACCGAGGTTTCGTAAATCACACTATCCAGAGATTCAAAAGGAGATAAATTCTGATGACGGTTGCTTTCTTTACTAAATATTGCTCTGTTTCATACCTACAAAGGTATCGCAATTCTACATAGACATCGATGGGTATATAATGATGAGAGAGTTTCATGCATTATTGAAAGAAACTCAAATCCTAAGAAATCTTGTTCTGGAAAAGGAGAAGGGGTGTCCAAGCATATATACTGAACCACAAATGGTTAGACACCCCCACTTTCAGAGGCTTCAGAAATAGACTAATACACATTCAGGAATATGAAGAATCATGTAGAATTAGTTTCATGTTTTCTCTACACCCTTAATCCAATGTTGATACTCTGAAGTTTTCACTGTAGTTCTGTTTCTAAATATGGGTGCCCAGGGTATGGCGCTGTACCATTTACAGAACTGTCAACTACTCCTATGTGGGCTAGATCATTGTTCCAATCTCTAATTCTACTTGAAGCGTCATGATGTCTTGTTAGCTTAAGTTGCACGTTAATCTACTACAATTTTTGTCATACTTCCTCCGCTATTTTTCCGTACACCATCTACTATATCTGTAATTCTTTTTCTATTATCATTTAGTACTTGCGCTTCCACGTTCTCCTTCCATTCTTCCTGATCTTAATAACATGTGAGTAGCTACAGAATAATTCTAGCTCAGACCGAGCTACTGTGTAAATACGAGGTATGTATTTCGCTCCACCCTCTCATTATCTTTCTGACTTTACCCCAGTCGGACGAATACCGAGAGTTGTAGGCCCTATCAAGTTTATTGAAATCATTCGACGGAGTGGTGTAGATCCAGCCAGAGAACTTTGTCGACAGCGCTTTCCTGCTAACTGAATTTCTGTGGCACATCGTTCAAATTATGATCCCCAAAATGCATCACTCGAGCCTGAGCTTGGACAGTTTCTTGAGGTAAACCACCTTGGTAACTCTTCAAGCCCAAGATATTGTTTCAAACTGAGATCATGCGTCAAAAACCCATCAAGCATCGTTGCTACTTTTTGGAACGAGATCCCTTCGAATGGACTCTGAGACATCCAATCAAACACGACCATTGCATCCGAGTTGGCTAGCACGCACACGTCTTTCATGCTCATGAAATCCACAAGAAATGGCTCAAGATACCCGCAAAAACTCTGGTGCTCCGTAAGGCGGCGGAATGGTAAAAATCTCGTTCAGATTTCAGTCGGCATAGCTTGTTGTTAAGACTTCGACGGTATCGGATCGTCTTGACCTGTCTTTCCTGATTAAAGACAACGATCTTGGCAGAGTTTCTAGCAGCAGTTGTCTTCAGATAATCTGAAATCTCAACTTTCAGTCTGAAAGATGATGCCCCGTCAATTCCTTTGCAACCGGATGCAACCGGACTTACACCTCGGCACCTCTGGACAATGTTGCGAATAGTTAGGATAGTTACAACTAGTTTGAGAGTGGCTATGAGTGTCTCTCAATTTCGCAAATCCCAAGTTGACAAAGTTTCACAAACGTTGGCGTAAGAGGCTTCGTTATCACATAACACACACTCAGATGGAAGTCCAAGCTCTTCAAGCATATTGATGAGCCACGCAGGCTCAGCCATGGTCGTTCGTAGTGCAACCAACTCAGCGTTCACCGTCGCAAGAGCCACCATAGTTTGCAACTTTGATCTCCAACTCACCGGGGAACTTCCATTATCTAATGGAGTCACTTCGAGACTCACACTCAGGCCTTGTCACTAAATTGCACCCAGCATTACAGTATGACGCAAGGTGTGCAGTGGACACATGACAAAACAAAATACTATACTCCAAAGAACCCGCAAAACAACGTAACACACCTAGCAGACTCCAAGTTTTTGATCTTTTTATCCGAGGAGATATTTCAAGAGCATCAGTACACTGACACCTATATCAAGTCGCACGGTGTTCACAGCGTAGAGAAGTTTTTAAATGATCAGAGGATACTCAGTCTCGTCACAGAGATCTTTATCAGAAGTCTCACCAAAACTCACACCAGGTATTTGCGTGAAGCCTTTAGCTACAAGTCGAGGTCAGGAATAAAGCCATCAAAACCTGACCTCTGTAGCGCATAGAGTTCGGCAGCAACTAACACCGACAGAGACACAGACATCAGTCGCTAACTCCTTCGTACTGGCGAGTCGTGTAGTACGCCTGGGCTTCCGAACACTGGTAACACCTTTTCCCTGAGTGAAAAGAACTGATTTCTTTCCATCACGCCGTGCCTTCTTCGAGCGATATACCCGCTCCATGCGTGCTTTACGCTTGCTAGGCGCATCCTGAACTGTGGACCAAGGTGGAACTCACTCAGCATGAACAATGGGTGTCTTCCCTGTTTCCAAAGACTCCATCCTTGACTCAGTAGAGCTAGCTCGAGATTCAGTCCTCACTCGAAAATCCCGATTGTTCATGATAGTTGCAAACACAACAGCTTCAGGCCAAAAGATTAAGGGGAATGATGTGTGCAACATCAAGCACCGTGCCCTCGCCCGTGACAAGGGGAACGGCATGTGCATACCGCGAACATCGGTCTACAATTCGTCAAAAAGCATTCAACGAGTTGTTATGTCCCACCGAATGATGAAGTGGGCCACATGAAGCAGCATGGAGAACTTCAAGTGGTCGTGAGACGGGATCCAAGTTCTGCAGAACCTTTCGCGATATATGTAGTAAGTAGTAAGTAGCAGTCTTGAGAATAATAATAGTAATTACTACATTTAGTAGTAATTATAGGTATAATTATACTTTTCGTGATATAATTGGTAAGTAGTAATTAGAAATTAAGTATAATTATACCTAATTACTACTATGTTTATAGGCATCACTTTGAGCGTCTAAGACCCACAGTAAGTATTTCTAATAAAGCAGATTTCTGAATATATGTATATACTTAAATAATGTCATCATCCATTCCATGTCCCTCATTGTCAAGGGGATATATATTGGCGCTTCACACCTGTCCACCTCATGTGGTGTTTCGTCAATGACAAAATCGCTCTCCTCGTCAAATATTGCTGCCGCCTCGTCGGAGACAAGGCCTCGATGTCTCAGAATCCTCAAAACTTCAATTGTGATCGGGAGTAAACGATTGCGTTTCTTCGTTATCGTGTCAATAACCCTCAAGAATAACGACTCAGCGGGGGCAGACAAGGCCGGAATCACCAAGAAGTTCCTCACCATGAGACTGATTTTTGAAGGCCTGGTTTTCCGAGGATCGCAAAGATCTTCGATCGAATCCGTATCATCCAATATATCTTCAGCAACATAAATTGATAACTCATCACCCCAATTATCGAAGTCGCACCTCCGACGCATGAATCTATCCCCCACCTTTTCACATTCATTTCTTGTGGGTTGTCATGCATTTCCGGGATCCGCTTCAACTGTGACGTCGAATTTCAGCCAGTATCGACCGAAGACGC
>JAKTWD010000029.1:11228-42668 GCA_030581935.1 Metschnikowia corniflorae | reverse complement strand
ATCGGAGGACAAAGGTGACAAAAATAAAATGCTGGGAAGTACAGTGGTACTCGATGAATGATCCAAGTTGTTCTCGTTGCGGTACTTTTCAGAAGGCGACTTCATCTCGATCCTCACACGTCGAGTCAATTTCTGAAACTTGCAATAGGCCTTGCAAAGTATATTGACTACTAATAGATTACATAAACACCTAGGGCACGTTAGCTCTCGTTGCTGACTTCCTTTGCAAAATGTTAGGGTTGATTGTTCGTCATGTTATCATTAGCCACACGACTTTCGTAATTATCGTAATACGATTGGCAATTACGATTACGAATCGTATTACGATAAAAACCACAACTCTGGTAGAAGCTGATAGCCTTGAAACGCGAGAAAAATGATTCTATAACTGGCTTTTATGATATCACATCTTGTAGGATGCTCAATATTAGTATAAAAAATTAAGTTTTTTTAAGAAACGTCATATTGGGGGATGCTGTGTTTCGGCTTCTGCACGGCCTGGTCTCCAAAAGTGTATGTTCTATAGACAACCCCTCCAATGGAGTCTGGAATTTTTAGTATGGATTCCTCGTGGGAACTCCTCGCCCAAAACTCGCTTATTATGGTGGGCTACCTTTTGTCTGTTTAAAGAATGTGACTCATCGGCCTACCTGGCCCGCCTCAAGGCCCGAATCTTGTCTCGCCAGGGTGGCCATGCCGATTTGATTCCACCACAATCTTGAAATATCAGAAGAGTTGTATAACAGACTTGTAATAGCTTGGTAATTAACCGTTTGTCCACAGAGGAGGCACTGTTGGTCCGCCCGCTCTTTGAAGTCATGCACTGGGACATGCATCCATGTGATGAATTGATGAAGAGCCGTTAGATCACTCCGTTTGATCCATTCTTCATTGTACATAGCTGTTCTGACTTTTCTAAACCGAGTGATTCGCGCACTTCTGGGCAAAGTGCTAAATAGCGTTGTAGTTGATAGCCGATAGCTTGCTCTGTTTGTCCTTATTGGTGGCTTTGGACCGAAAGTTTGCAATAAGCCGGCTTTCACTTGCTGTGAGGCACATGTGGACGGCAGGAAATCCAGATGAAGCTTGGAAGTAATGCGTTGCAACACTTCCTTGTGCGATCTTTCTAAAACCCGAATTCATCTCAAATCTTTAGAGTTTTCCTCAGAAATGAACTGAGACTCAATTCAGATGAACAATACCTATAGCAATAACGTTCAGCCCTTATGAGAGCGATGACTCTTTTCAAGCTACATCGCCACAATCAAGGGGTTTTCATGTCCACGATATGTGAAACCTCCAACTTTTGATGAACCAGGCTTCACTCAAAGACCCCTTTTTAGTATAATAATATATACACACAGAAAGAATGATCGAACGCGTCTTTTATCAAGCGATCATACTCGAGTCATGTTTGGGTTTCATGGCTTTGGCTAAGTGTGGAACTTAACAAGAAGTGCCGAAAAAAGACGGTATCTACCCCGATGAGTTTTTAGTGATCGGCTTCAAACAGCTTTGTGCTCAGCGCATAACAGATTCAAAAAGCTGTAACATCCTGAATCTAGTTAATTATTCTGTTGGAATTGGTGTGTCTGAATGGCTTCAGCCGAAGTATCCGGGGATTGTCTCTGCTTGTATTGAGCTGATTGCTTTGGCACATTACAACACCGAATGCAAGCAAGAGGATATGTAACACCTGGAGATGAAACATCTTCCAAACGAGCAGTCCCACAAGAAGTCTTACAACATCCATTCCATATTCTATGGAATTCCGAGGGTGTCTTTCGAATCTAACTCCACAGCTGAACTCTGGGATACTTTCTTGAGCAAGTGACACGAGATCAAAGAAGGATGAAAGGCCAAAGGATCCCCGAATGGTCGAGAACAGATCATTGGGACTGTAAATCAATTTGCAAGTTCAACGTCGTTTGGCCCAGGAGTCTGTAAAGATTGGAATCGACTTCTCGACGCATCATTCATACTCACCACATGCGCATCTGAGTTGTAGATATTCAAGAGATACGCTCGCAGTCGCCAATCGTGGAAATCGACAAATAGACTTGATTCGTCAAGTGCGATAACACAAATCCGGATCACTCCGATCGATCGTGCATGTGAGAGCCAAATGACCAGCCAGGTATAACCATCGATGCATGGAGCAAGACTTTGCAATGGGCTATACAGTCTTACCCAAACGAACGCAAACCCAATTTTCAGCCAAGAGTTGCTCGAGATTCACATCTTGAGCCCTTCGAGTTCTTCGAAATCATGGATATCATGGTTGTGTCCGGACGAGGAGTGAGTGTTGGAAGTTTTAAACGATGCATCAGATCACGAGTTGTTATGAACATGAACAGGTGCAGGCACTGAGAAATTTCAGCGGTACTTTACTGAAGAACCAACTTTCGAAGTAAATCACGAGGCACGGCTAGCATATCGCAGCAGACAACACATGCATTATGAGATGGAGCACATTGTTCAGTCGATTCTGATATCTCCATGTAAATGCACTTGGCGACAGAGACGCGAAGGTCGAATGCATAGATTGAGCAGAGCCAAAATTAATGAACGAGCCTGCCGCAAAGAATCCACAATGGCAGTATTTGATGAATGTGATCAGTCAGGAACATAGATAAAAACTTGAAGTGATCTTTATGTTCCTCATGTTGATATATTCACGGCAAAGACCTAAGAACCACAGAAATGAAACAAGCAATCCGTTGGTTTGAAAGATCACAACCATTGAGCTTCCCAAGGTTGCCGATACAGACAATCGGCCAACTGACATATGCCCAGAGAGAGAAAGAGAGGTAGTGCTGGGAGCAAGAATTGAGTATCAAAACCAAACTCAGTCCCGACCACCTCACAATACTTCGTTCAATGTATGAAGTTTTCATACTTGCTCGCCACACGTCCACATGAAAATGCTGGGCGCCTCTAAGCTGGTGAGTACGGCTATGCTGCACAACACGATTTCCAAAGAAATCATCAAACCATAAGCGTCATATTCCAAAGAATTTTGATAGAGAGTTAAATTCCATGGATCTGGTGCCAGAAATGCCAATTTATTTGCCACACGTGCTCCCATGATGACATTTCTCGACCAGAGTTCTCAAAAGAGAGAAAGACGCACTCTCATTTCCATCATCCCTCCAAGATGGCTTAGTTGCACATATCTAGTTGGCACAAATCGAGACAACAATGATCGGGTCTTTAACCCACTATCAGTCATGAATAATATGCACCTACTCACCAGAATGGCCACTTTTGAAATGCTTCAAAACCCACAAGTGGTTCCGAACACTTTTCCCAAAGTCTGCAGCTGAGTGAGTTCCCGACTTCATCCCTAAATTATAGCAGACTCTCGCCATTTCGTGGGCGGTCAAGTCTGGTACTGCTTTTTGATATATTCTCATGCCAATGGCGATCATCTGGGAATACAATGCGAGCTTCTTTTCGTCCGGATGCATCTTCGCCAACGCCATTGAGTCAAGCAGATAATCGTCGAGAATACGTTTGATCTCCGAAACCTTCCGTTTCATGAACTCCCACATATCGATGAATCGGCTAGCCATGAATTGCTCGTGCTGTTCGTCGACCTCAAAAACAACTATCATTAGGTCTAATGTGGGCACAATCAATTGGTCCATGTGAGTGATATCAGATTCGCTTGTGTCGTCAGAAAGTGTTGGGACACCTACGCTCATTGCCAACAAAAGAGGCCAGTACTGAGCAATAACCGGCATCAACGCCTTGTAGTTGGATGCCATGATGGAATAAGATTCTTTAAGCGTGCGGAGGATCTGAATCTTTAACTTGACGGACGGATGCGACAACAACTGGAGCCCGTAAGTGAAAAGTTGCTGTACTGAGGCGTATATGTTTTTGGGGACTGGAGAAGGCCACACTTCTGGCACTTCTTGAAGAGTATCCTCGGTATCCTCCTCGTCATCTGAGTCACCAGCTTGCTCTCCAAAAGGTGTATCTGGCTTTCGTTCAAAATACTCTGTGTTCGAGTCATAATCGGCAAAGGGGTCCACCAACTTATTTGCATCGTTTATGAGGTGTAGCAACTCAGCTCGGCTCGACATACCCCAGGGTTTGTACGGTGACTTTGCGTTTGCCAGATCGAGTTTTGACAGATCCGACAATTGTCGGCCGTATAGCTGGTTGATTTTAAAAACTATTTCTTCGAAAACAAGAAAAAAGTTCTCCACAAGGCTGGAGTACCCATGAAAGGAGTCGATCACTATGAATATCTCGCTGAGAATATCCTGAAGCTGGTTCAGCAAGAGCAAGTCGATCCCACTGATCCGAATAACCACAAGTAGGATTCCGGGAAGCGCAGGTTTGAGGCCACTGGCCATGGAGAGATTCATACTTAGTGAATCGATGAGATAGTCGGAGTTTTCCTGCACAAGCGCCTGCATCGAGCCGCCGTAATGTTGATCGATGATCTGGCCCAAACAGATCCGTGCTTGTAGATGTACTGGACTTTGGGGTGAATAGGTGAGTGCCTCTAGTATTGGGTAGAGGTAGTCCATAAGCACGTCCGTTTGAAAATCGCTTTTTGATAAGCGCCTGGCAAGGATCCCGGTGGTTTGCAATGCCACGGCATATGCGTCTTCGCACGACCTCGTGTCAATATTCTGAGACTCCAGAGGTGACTCTAGCATAGACTTGGTTTCGCCTAGCAAATCCTGGGCTCTTTGCAAGAGCAAGTAGTTTGTTTCTTCATTGACGGGTGCTTCTTCGTCCTCAGATGCACTATCAAATTGCAAAAAGTCGTCGACTTTAAACTCAGGATCAATGCTTGCAGAGTTGTTGCTGGCTTTGTGAAGCGCATTTGAAAGCCATAGAGACACCGTGCGCTGGTTCAATCGAGAGGAAGGGTCAGCGCTTTCGTCACTGTTGATCAACAACGACAAAATTATCGGTTCTTTATTTGCTTCGCAGTGTTTTCCAAGGAAAGACACGAGACTCAAAAGCGCACTCTCCGAGGCTTTCGAGTATGCGTTAGGAAAGAACTGCCGTTGTGGATCGTCACTGTTAAAGTCAAGATCAAGTGTTCTCGCTGACAGTCTATGCGTTTTTAGTAAATGATCCCGTTCGCTGCCTCTCACCATTCCAAGGCTTTTGGCATTGATATGTGGAGGCAATTCGACATCGTCGAGTGTATTGAAAGAGGTAGTTTCTGTGGTATGAGAACCCCCGCTCATCGTATTTAGGAGGTTATTCTTCTCCGCTGCCAGGTTGGCAGATTTGCCCCCTTTTCTGATATTCGCAGCTATCCCCGACGACAACGTACTCAAGGTCAATACACTAAGGTCATCTAGTGTGTCAGAGGAGACAAGCAAAACACCGCCAAGCGAGACCACCACGCACAAATGCACCTCTATTGCCGCGAGACAGAGACATATTTTCTCCTCGTTGGATGATACCAAGATCCGAGGTAGTTGCGAGGAAATGAGATCCTGTGTTTTTCTGACAATCTGAGTGTGCAACAAAGCGAGGTCGGAGCGTGAAAGCATGAGGTATAAGGAGGAGACTTTATCAAGAAACAGCTCTCTCAACGAATCGTCTTGTTCGTGTGTTTTGACGAAATACAACGCATAGAGTACATCCAAAGTGCTCGGTATGACCTCGTTCAACAACGCCTTGAAGCAGTGGGTCAGGATCTCCGCAATAAATCCGACGATCTCGTCGGCCAACCTGGGGCTAGACACGACTTTGGGTTTGGAGCCTGGGTTCAAAATGAGGTTCTTCATGAAGATCAAAAGGGAGAGCTTGAGCTGTTTGGAGGTAGCAGCAAGCCACGCGCCCGTGCGGCCCTTTCTGTCTGGGTCGTCGAAAGTAATCTCGAACGATCTATCTTTTTCTTCACTTTCTTCAAGAAGCGACGAAAGAGTCAGTAAGTCAGACACTGGCGCCTGCTCAGAAACACGGACTCCGAGCTCCTTATCGGAAAACACTCTGATAATGAGGGCCTTCAATGTATCAAGAATCGATACCAACGAGTCGATGCTAATATTTTTACTTTTAGTGTGGAAGTTGATCACCCGTGAAACAATTCCAGGAAACACAAAAGAGGTTTGTTCGGGGGAGACTCGAGTTGAATACAACCATGTTAAACTTTCGAGGATTAACCGCGCGGTCTCCTCGTCTCTTCTTCCGCGGGATTCTAGTATATCTAGTAGAGTTGTCGTGGTGTCTCCGAGTACAGAAAGCCTTTTCGCTAGGTTCTGATCCAGGGTATAGTAGTCTCTTGGAACACACTTTATAAGTGCCACCATACAAGAAGCGGCTGCGGCCACAAACGAGTCGGATTTATCGTCAATCGCCAGTGTGTGTTCGGATCTCGAGATATCTGAATTGTTACTCGACAAAAAAACCACGAGCGTGGATAGTTGGTCGAGAAGTGCTTTGTCCATATCATGGCCCCAGCTGTGCGACACCAAAAACGCCAATATCTCTAGTATATACTGGACAACCGTCTCGCTAAGCAGCGGCTGTTTCAACAAATTCGACAATGGATAAAAGATATAGTCTGCCAACCGCGTGGAAATCACATACTCGTCTAAATGACGATTTTCGCTGAGTTGGTGCTGTTTCAAGTGTGCTGCGAGTCTGATCAGAATCTGCCTAAGCGAGTAGACCAAAAGATCTAAATCCTCGATAGATTTGTGCAGGGAGATCGCAGAAAGGTCCAGGCAAAACGGCTTCACTTCCCGGAAGAGGGACAGCGACAACTGTCGCGTGACCTCCAGTTCCATATGATTTGTGTGTGTTATTTGGTGGTATATATTGGTGGAGGTGAGCTTAGATAGAGATCGTGGTTAGGTGCGGGTGCGAGATCAAATCTGGAGTTGTGCATGTAGAGAAAAAGAGGAATGGGAGTATTTGAAGAATCGTCTTTTTTTGGTGATCTTCGATCATGGGGAATGTCTTCGTTAATCTTGGTTAAAAAGAGTCTTGTTGTGGGTGTTTGGAGTATTGGATCGATGGTGATTGCCTTCGATCAGCAGAAGTGCACGAGTATGTAATCGCGTTGATAGTGTGGTGGAACTCGGTATCTTTATAAATAGAAGCATATTAAGCTAAAGAGAAACTGATTATAGAAATTGATAGAGGAGCTATAAAACTTCTAGAAGATTTTGGACCTATGGGCTGCTCTTTCGTTCATCTATCGACGACTTTTCAGTTTTTGCTAAGAAGCTTTCGCGAGCGGCGTTAATTTGCAAGAATGAATCCGACCAGTATTGTAGATAGGTCAAACACTTTTGTTCCAGAATGAATACACAGCGTCTCAAAGCGGTATATTTGAGTGAATCTCCCCAACATGACACAAGTGAAGTTGACTCCACTGTTTCGTCAATCCGAAGATGTCGACGTGAAGAGCATCGAAATATCGGATTTTCTAAAGCAAATGATGTATCCGAGTGGCGCAAAGCTAATAACATGAATCTAAGGAACTTCAATAAACGGCCATTGATCCTCGCTGACCTTCTGATATAGAAGCTGTGGGACTCAAATTCACAGGCTTAATGTAGCCATCATTGCACCAACACTGAACGAGAAGCGCACCACAAAGAGAGGGAATGTGGAAATTTGTCGGGTCTCCAACCCAGTACAATTCTCACATAGGATCCTCAGGTATTGCCATTGACTCCAAGATCTTGAGACCACATCAACGTATCATTGCCGTGCAAGGCATCGTAATGATGATGGTGTTTTGGCTTTCGGTGAGAATTAAAGAAATACAAAAACATGGTCAGCCCGAATCAACTGCCAGGGGCCAGGTTTCTGTGAGTACACCTGGAACGCCTTTACCAAGCTGTTCATTGCCACTCATCGCGTTTAGCTCCATTCTTTACGCAATTCAATTCACGTCGAGACCCGAATTGACATCGATGCTATAGGCTGTGAAACCTCCGACAGTCCCGTAAGAGTCGTGCTTTTGATTCCCAATAAGTTTGAAATTTTCGCTGGAACACAAGGAAGTAGTGCTTTGAGCAATGAAATTGATTTGGTCTCTCTGACACATATGGACGTAATGAGCATTTTCTAGTGATTTTATAGAACGCCAGGTAGTGCTCTACATAAGCACGTCCTGCTAGTTGACTCTTCCCGGATTGAGGATAGGGTCGTATGAGTAATAAAAAGCTGTCTTGACTGGGGAGAATCTCAATATTCGATCCTTGCAGACCCAAGTTTGTGTTAGAAAAACACCTGATAGTTCAATGCTCAAATTAGCCTTAATGTGTCCTCTGGGCGAAGAGTGCTCTTTTCGGGTAGACTTGATACGTCCGTTGAGAGTCTACAGTATGAGTGTGGCACAAATTTATCACTGTTTTTACCTCCAGCTTTTTTGACCAAAATATGGCAATTGCGTCTTTGCCGAGATACATACAAATGGTGAGTATACCAAAACAATCAGTTCCGAAAATGAAAGTTAACTATATCAAAAAACCTTTGAGAACGTCAGAATAGCATTTCGACAAGTTAGTCCGAACTTTATTTGCGCTCCTTCTCCCAGCTTCCCTTTTCAATCATCGAATCGAACTAAGTGTAGAGGCTCTTCTGACAATAATGGTAGTGTATTCACATCACGCAATCTATACTGGCCCGTGTATCATATAGCCATTACTGGAGTGTGTTTTGAGAGTCCTCCAATTCAAAAAAGGCTGGAGTATGTCTGGCCCAGTGCAGGTTCTTGCTCTTGTGGTGATGCCATTGCACAAGACGAATCTCAACGAGACTCCTGAATCTCAGCTAGTCATCCTTTACCAGTGTCAGTTAAGTCACAATATAGTAGAGCTAAATACTCAATTGTGGAGTATAACATCATTGATAATTACAAGATCAAAAAAATATTGTTGAAATTCTGTCATATTTGTTATGTACTTGGGTTCCAAAGAAAATGAGCTGCGGAGCCAAAGCCATTATCGATGGAAAGGACGAGAAGGACACAGAATCTCAAAGCTGAACCATCTCTTTAAATTGTAAAGACCCGCTTTAATCTCATTTTCACGTTTTTACCTCATTTTAGTCCCATTCCGGTATTCACTTACATCTCGTCAATGGCGCTTATTTGCTCTACATCAATTTACTTATCTAGGCTTAAATTCAATCTCACAAGCAAGACTGACAATTTATAACGAGCTCTTTTCTTTCAAGGATAAGCTTGAGAGTGTGGCTAGTCGCACTACTTTCTCTCGATAGGTATAAATTAGACGCATATCAGATCTTCAACAAACGGCTGCAAAACTGCAACACTACTAAACGTAGTACTGCCACTCCAGAAAGCATGAACTAGATGCAACAGTAAACCCAAATACAATCTACTGCAATACTATTACAAAGTATACGACCACGATTTCGTTACAATGATCGATTCAAAAGAAACTAATACTTGTATTAAGACCTTTTTTCCCCTTTTGCTCCACAGATATATCCTACCAGCTGATCACTTTTATGCCGAAGACAGACTTAAGGCAGTGCAGGACGAGCTCATCCTGAACGAAAACGACAAGTCGGGGAAGGCGCTTATACCAAAGACTGTTCCTGAAAGAAGATTGTTTCCAACTTCTTTGCATGAAGTGTTGGCGGCGGATATCGCGAGCAATGAAGCAGGCATGAATGTCGTCCATGAAAGCATCGTTTCGCTAGACTCGATAGAGAAAATATCGAAAGACGGCGACACATGCGAAACACAGACTCGCAGGAACCACACACAGAAATTCCTGGAGGGTGATTGGGCGGAAATGCTCAGATATACCGCGACTGTGTTGAACGAACATCACACATGTGGGAATATGTGTCTCTTTTCAAGTCCGAGAGTTTCTTTTAGTTTGAGCCGTTTTAACTAAGATTTGGGGTTCTCAATTTGACATTATTTTTGATAATGAAGTCCGAGATTTCAATATCATTCTCAGTGAAATTACTCCCCTGAGACCACCTATAATATATGAGTTGGGAAGACTAACACTGAGTTTTCATGTACGACAATTTCAAGTATGTGTTAATTTGCAGTTGAAAAGGACTCGGTAACGCGCCGTAACATTAGTGGACTATACCTTGCAACTTCAAAAGTGTTTTTCATCAATACACCTATTTCCACTGTCACCCTCAGAAGCGATGCAGTAATCAATAGAGCGGGGGATAGCAGCATACTTATTAGTGAGTGCATCACGAAGCGCAGGACAGGGGGTAAAGCTTATCATAGGATGCATCATAGAAGGGAAAAGCTAACTTCCATTTCAAAAAAAGGTTAGGCACTGCATGATTTCACTCGTGCTCAAACTCTTCAGCTTTTGTAAAGGTCAATTCGAAACGACAATTTCATCGAAGGAACAATCAATTCGCTTGTTAGAGAATTCAAACCAGATAGCGAGGCGCAAACCTTTCTGAACATGATGATCACATGAATATAACTGAAGGTAAATGAAGAGAAGGAGTAAAGCAAGCCTTGAAAGAGATCGTATTGCTTCGGAGGCAAATGTCGTTCATGTACTTTCACTCTTTTGTCTTTGAAAGCCGATCTCCTAATCACTCTCAACAACGGAATATGAGATGACGTGTCTCCATGTAGAATTAATTTCTAATTTGCTGAAATGTGCCGCATTTCAGCTCAAACCATGTATTGTTCACAAAAGAATCATTAATCAAAAGTTCTAGCTCCAAGATCTTCATGGAACATGGTATTCTGTGTTGTTCAACCTAGCTCTCAACAGCCACTGACTACAATTAGATGTAGACTGTGCGTCATTGTCGCATGAGAGTGAACGACGGAATCGAACCAAGACTCCGCAGCGAGAGATGAAATCCGCTTCAATGCGGGACCGCAATCATTTTCCGGTTCATATAACAGACTGCGGGGGAACAAAGCGGCTGCGCCTCTTATCTCTGACCATTGTTGATATTTCGCTACTCCAGCTGACGAAATCCATGGTTCACAAGAGTTACACAGCCAAGTTGAAGGTGCTATACGTCTGTGGTGTATGACAGATGGCCATGAAAAGCTAGGCGAATTTTGACGAATCTGTCTGATAAACTCAACCTAAACAAGCACAAGGCGTGAAAAAAAGAACCACCGTATCCTTTGGTTGAGGTAGGGCCCTCAAGGAATCAATCTCATCCATTGCAAACTAAAGGCCACATACAGAGTGGCTTGGCGCAGTTGCACTATTCGAAGTTTCATTCTGACAAGCGCAGAGGAGCGAGATAGCCGAAGGTTAACCGACGGCTTCCAAGAGCAGTATATAAGTCCTCAAGTCCATCCCCTGAGAGTCTTTTTCTACTTCAGTTAATTCACAAGAAAGAGTTTGCAAATCTGCCTGAATCAAAAGCGTGACCATGATCGAATTCGATTACAAGGACGAGGTTGTGACTTCACCCACGGTGATTGTTTCTGGCCGGGTTACTACTTCGGATAAAGGGGTGATCCAGTTCACAAACAACAATAATAAGGTGTTTCCCACCCAGAGCTTCGAGGTCAATAGCTCGTACTTCAAGGCTCTTCTCCATGTGTCGCCAGATCAAGCCAACAACTTTCGAGTTTCTTTCTGGGATGGTGCTGTGTTGGACGCAGCGGGTAGTCCCCAGGATATGCGCCAGGAATCAGATTCCGGTGAACTCACGCTCAATCGCCAGGAGGTTCCCATGAACAAGCCGGTGCATATGTGCGTCATTGTGGGAAAAGACTCCAAAGGCTCGTACGGTATGTACGACAGAACATGCTGGGAGAGGATCCCGAATTCCGTTGATTCAGCGGTGCAAACATTGAAAGTAGCTGGACGTATGATACAGGCATTTGTCCAGGACCAGTTCCACATGGCGGGGATGGGCAATCGGCTGTTTCAATTTGTCGAAGAGACAACAAAATCATGGCTGATCTTTGGCGCGCAAGGAAGGGGAACTACCAAGCATTCGGAAATCAAGGTGCACGTATTGCGCTCGCATTTGTCGGTAAGCGAGCTTCGTGCTGTGCAGCTGGCACGGAGCCAGACTGACGACAAGATTCCCTTTCTTGTTGATCATGCTATCGATCTTGTTCGCAAGAGCGACTTCCACAAACTCTACCAGAGCCACAAAACGCCCAGTCAATGCGTAATGATGTATTTGGACCTGCAATATGACGGAACACTGGTCAAGTTGGACGTATTGTATGGAGGAGGCACCGAAGATGTCAGAGTTGCGGTGATTGATGGCCTCTTACTCAGTGAGTACCCTCGCACATTTGCAGAAATGACCACGGCACTCACGAGTGGGTGGGATTCTTATAGGCACGAGCAGGACAAGCGTGTTCGGTACGGCGCATCACTTGGCGATAGCATCAGCGCCGAGATGGGAGCTTTGGTGCAGGAGATCGGTCATATGTTTGGGTGCCCGCTCCAAGAGCAAGGCACATCTCTCCTCGAGACCGTTTTGTTCAGACGGCTGTTCTTGACACGAGAGAGTGCCAACCCCCATGACGCTCTGGGAGCGGAAAATATCGGTAATGACGGTAAGTTCGAAAAATACTACCACTGGCCCGCCCTGGAGCTCGTACGGTTAATGTACCACGGGTCATTTGCACTTCCAGATGACACAAAAGATGCGAGTTTTCGGAAGATTAGCACCACGATTCATGACCCGGGACCGCCTCAGCCAATCCCTACCATGGGGGTGTCCAAGCAAGAAGAAGTTGAGGTATCCTCCCAACTGGGTATTTACATGATCGAGCTAGTGAGTGGTGGAGTGGTGCGCCACTGTTTTCCCTACCCCCCTGTGATTTCAGGTGGGCTTGGTCTCCAGCATAAAGTCACACTTAAGTTTGCCGATTGCTTGCGGGAATTGCGAAATAAATGGCGAAGTGCGGACGAAACGTTTGATGTCCGAGTATTGTCGATATCCGGCGACTTAATGATCAAAGACTTCAAGAAAACAAGCAACCACCCAAACCCGTCGGAGATCGAGAGCGATTTCAATTTGAACAGAGGTATAATCACAGGGTACAAGAGCAGGATGCTAGGCGAGCCGGAAGGTCAATACCTGTTCATCGGATTTGACCCAGCACGCTTGTATCGCGTGCGGATTTACCATGGAAACGCTGTGGATGGATTACGCTTCTTTTCCACTGCTGCAGACAAAGACAAGGACGCGGTCGCTGTTTCACCTTGGATAGTCTCGAGACGACACGTGCTCCGCAATATAGTGCGCAGATCAGGAGTGGGCAGCAATGGTGTGAGTGATGCCAAAAGCGAGATGACCGTGGTCCACATTGGTTACGAGATCGATAATTTCACTGACTTCGAAATCCCCAAAGGCGAGAAAGTCAGCAAGCTTAACGTGCGATGCGGTGCTTGGATTGATGCTATCCAATTTGTGACGGACAAAGGTACGACCTCACCTATGCTTGGGCAGGCGAATGGAGGCCGTCTTGAGACTTTGGAGCCGCCCACGGCGGAGTACTCTATCATTGGGATTTATGGACACGCGAATCGGGAGATGTCGTCTCTCGGGATCATCTATGCGAACATCTAGCGCTGCCTCCAGGGCCCTAGTTCGTGGACCATTGCGTTTGTTTTTATATTTGCGGAATTTGATGATTGTTTTCGATGGCCTTGGTGGAGTTGACATAGCTTCAATTGTCACATACGTTTTCCTTCTCAATTTCAATCAGTATGATAGAGTCGCGAGTTTGAGCCAGGCGTAGGATATTTTTCAACTTAAACAACAACGAAGACTTTGGGTTATGGTGCTGATGGTATCCTTGAGCAACTTTGGTCCTTTAACCGGGATTTCCTCTACTTCGAGGGCACACGCGCTGTAGAAAAGCCATCTTCCCCCGAGGATCTCACTACGGCAGTGTCAACCACTTTTCTTCGGTGCGGCATCCTGTTGCCCTGTTGCATTCTCTGTTGTCCAGCAAGAATTCATCAGTCTCCTCATTCACAGTGAAACGGACTAATCCGTCGATATAGCTGAGGGAGGCATCATGAAGTAGACGTCGCCTTCTACCAGTGTTGAGTCGCATCGTAAATTCATCGTAAATCTCGTCAAAGTTTACGATTTTTCGTAATCGTAGCTACGATAACGACATACCCTTCGTTAGTAATAATATCGTAAAATTTTACGATACGCTTACGATTTTCCGGCAGATGACACGGAGTGCAGCCTGGCTCTGATTGGGTGGTTCCATAGAAAGCAAAGGAACTAAGAACATGGACTTTTGCAAAAACCAAGTCACAATAATCAAGTGCCAACAAAAGCGTCCAACACTTGCGCTGTGTTTTTTCAAGCAATTCGCTCTCGACCGTCTTGTCTGTTTTCATCTGCATTTTCGAAATACTCAATGACACGAGAATCTTTTGAAAGCCCTCCAAGTCTGGGACATGTGCGCCCACTGATTCCTTACCTTCTCCCCACCCTTCCACTTATGCATCAGCCCGTTTAAATTTGATTGCTCTATAGTAGAATCAGCATGTATAAATCATAAAGGAGATACACGAGTAAAGTCGAAATGATCAAAGCGCACAGTGTTTTACACGAATTCCAGATATGTAACACCTCCACTTCAGCACATCATTTCCGAACTAAGCAAAATGTACGCTGAATTCCCAGAGTGGGCAAGCTCATGAAGACATTAAGGATGACACAGTGAATTACCATGATTCCGTTCTTGCTACTAACCCTGTTGATGGGTTTAAACTTTTGGGTCAACATATAACCGACTTTCACCCCATGGAGGACAATATGCTGTCAAACTTTCCCAGGAGAGATCAAGTGAAGAGAGAAAAACCTATAATCCACAGATTTTTCAAGCCAAACTTATACACATGATTGTGACCAATAACTTCTCATTTAACTTCTGTGACAGTCCCGTCACTTAATCCTGTGTGAAATCAGGCAAGAAGATAGCTGCGGGCATATCAGCTTCGGTCCAGAAGATCAAGAGGACGGTCGTGTGCAACATCAATCACCGTGCCCTTTTTCAGCATGATTTCCCGGTACTTGTTTGTAAGACACTGCCGTTGATCTCGGATGTGAGTGGGCCGCAAACTCGTACTATGTAGATGAAGGGGAGATGGAAAGGCGGTCATTTTGTGCACTCTTAGCCGAATTTCCCGCTTGGTCTGTACCCTGTGCAAGAAACAATGCATATTTTAGGCTTTTCAAGTACATCAGCCTGCGTGGGCTCAATCTGAGTATCGATCTTGAGAAAGTATCATCGAACACAATTTCCTTTTCTGTCGTGAGTGCGCTCCGCATATCGCGCCATGCCTACGTTTCCTCCAAGCTGGTGCCAAAATTAAGCCAGATCAGGATGCCATCAGCACCCGATAATCAGACATTAATCAGGGGATTCCCCTGAAGGCCTCCCAAAAATCACATCCAAACTGAAAAGAATAGCAAACAACCAAAAAATTGCCGAAATTCGCCGGGGTCCAAACTGCCCACCTTCGCTGGTGTACGGGCCTGCCTTCTGCGATAAGCTTCATGGCTGCAACCGGTTGCAAATCTCAGTGCGCATCTCTGTTGAGCCTAACTGTTCATACCCGTCAATCTTGCCACATTCCTTTACAGTGTCTGATTAGCTGGTGATTCAGTCACTACATCCAGACATACTCAAGGAACGGACTTCAAAAGATATATCGCGTTCGCTGATCACAAAGACGCTTGAGGAAATGTATTATACAGAAGTGTATGCCTTGAAAAAGGAGCTTGTTATGACTGGGACTCAATTCGCTCACTTGATGAGTGGAAACTTCGTAATCGAAACAAGGTTTAGGGAGTTAAGTTCACCCATCTAGATAATTTCTTTGAACTCAAGAATCATGTGGCTGAATTTGAGGTGCTCAATGTGAAATTCCTAATAGGAGGAGTCTTGTTGGCGTTTGTCCACGTTATCAAAAGTTTTGGTTAGTGAAACCGTATATTTCTCGGTACTGAGCGTTCTACTTGCCCAAATCAAAAGTAGGAACATCAAATTTGATAAAAAATAACCCTGTGCCGGTCGCGTAATGAATTTTTTCATAAATGTTACTTTGCTATTGGAGAGTGAAACTCGCTGGCTTTCGACATTCAAAATGATTCAGGGGGGTTCTTAATCCCAGAAAGAGATCAATTATGTTGTGGCACAAGATGGGTGCCTCGATAAGCAAGACCAAAAGCATTTGGGTGTTGAAAGTCTCGATATTAGCGAACTAGAATGACAAATCTTAGGGAAATTGTACCGCATTTTAAAAGTGTTTGAAGCCCCAACCCTTCATCTACAAGCTAGCAAAGTATCTATCGGCTTGACCATCCCTTATGTTCAATATCGTCTCGAGAACGTTAGAGGTTTAAACACGGAACTGCTCAAACATTCAAATCCGTATTTTGCCCGAGGACTCGATGCGTTTTACACAAAGCTTCATGAATACTTTCCCCTTTATGAAAAAATCTCGGGGACATGATCCCAGACTCAAACTCATGTTTTTCGAACAAATGAAGATTGCAGAGGATATCATTTCAAAGATCAAAAATTATTTGCAGATTGTCTGTTTACCCTATACAAACAACTTGAAAGAGAATCGGAATTTCGAGAAGCACACGAGCCTCAAATTCGACTTATCGCTAAGCGTGATAGCACGGGCTGGCTTCTTGAAGACGAACCTTTCGACGATGAGAATGACGAACTTACGTCTTATTTTGAGTCAAAGAGAGTTGAGAGTCAAACAACCCACATTTTTTATGGAGCTCGAGGAAAAGATTTTTCCGTGCTTTTTGAGATGGCCAAAGACTTTCTAACAATTCCAGCTATGTCTGCGCCTTAGGACGCATCTTTTTCACAAATGGGAGATGTGGTACCAAGAACAGAAAGGAATTGCTGGCACGTAGAACAAGGATGTTGCCGTGTCTCAAGTATCGGGCTTATTTTGCTGGCTTTGAGAAGCGAAGACATGGATGAAGACCTGGGTGTGACCTGGATGACGTGTGGGTCGGAGAGAAAGAAGACCTGGATGAAGAGCTCTTTTAGGCGAAAGGAAGTAGGTGTCGTTAACGTCGTTAACGACGTCTACGACGCAACACTGCCTTCTACACACCAATGGATGCTCATCATACGGCGGTGGAAAGCGTCAGGAATATTGATGTGTGTCATTGGGGAACATGATTTAGTCAGCTTTGGAGCCTCCCATACCTCTTTCCGAGGATGAAGTCTATTTGGATGACATGGCCCAATCCATGACCCGGCCCAAGCCATGAATTTGACAGGTTCCGGCGCCTTCACGACCTTCGCAAACGTGTTTTTTGCTGTACCCATCTTGACACTTGAACATCGCTTTACTCGTGGCCATACCTGTGGTCTGCCTTATTTTGCTTGTGGTAGGCCTCAATGGCCGGAGGTCGTGGAACTTCAACTTTGTGAAGGCTTTGAAATTCGCCTGATCCTTCAGTGACTCTTTGAACATCGCTTTCGATGTTCGATTATTCTGTACAAGAAAATTTTTGCAGGCATCTCGATCAACTGCTTCCTCGCGACCTCAGTATCGCTTTCGATGTTGCTTCTCTATGGCTGCTTGAACGGCCTTAATTCTTCTGATGGCGCTCCCACGTAACATGTTCCGGTTTAATGGAGTCTGCCACAACATAATAATACAGGGTGGGATCCAGTCGTGCATCAATGGGTCAGCTCGAAAGACTCACTTGTCGCAAGCGTGAGCGGCAAGAAGGGAAAAATAATCAAGAGCGGGGCTGAAGAAGCTGGGATCCTTACCACGTGTGGTCACCGTATGTTGTTCCTCGGAAAATGCACTTCAGCAAGTAGCCGGGGGTGAGAGTCGGGTATTTCGCAAATAGCATGTGTGCGATTCTTCAAGCAGAGGCTTCCACTAGACAGGAGTTGTTGAATTCTTGTAGCACCATCAAACCCGTACTCTATTGGGCAGCTCAAATTTAATTCAAGCTTTCAAGCACAGTAAAACATACTTGTTACAGAACAGTAAACAGAAGCAGTTTTTCGTCTCCAGAGAAAGCAGACGCATATTTTCAAGAAGATCAGTGAATCTAGCGCCTGGTAACATTTAGTAGACTCGGTCTCTTTCTGATGCTCTTCCTCCAAACATCAATTTGCGCGTGTAGATCATCTTGTCCCTCTACGACATGCTCAATGCGATGACGTAAATCCAGCTGAGCCTCAGCAATCTCCTCAATGCGGTCGGAAAATGCGTCAGTGGCCGCGAGTTGGCGTAAAGTGAGATCGCGTTGTTCGTCCGTGAATTGTGGATCATGTAACGGTGGACCGGGTTCGACGTGTAGAATACCCGGGACTTGAGTGTTCTTTCAGGCTTTCCTAGCATTCTTACGCGGCTCGCTGATGACAATATTAGTGTATTGCACCGGGATCGATGGCGTAGAGCCGGGGACAGTTGCAAGATTCTGTCGTACCACCGCCATAGCGGATTCGGAGCGTCTCATGTACGAAAATTTGCAATTGAAACTGATGTTACAGCACTCCTTGATTTTTATGCGTACATAGGGTTGGTCGAAATTTGTCCAGATGAGACGTGCAACGCTGTTGGAAGCAGACGTAGATACCAGGGATGGCGGTAGCCTCGAGCTTCCGTTCCTTGAGATCTTTCGCGTTGGGTCACAAAATGAGAACGTCACTTCCGAAGATAGGCATGCCGCGATTGATCTTGAAAGTTTTCTTGTAAAGGTCGAAACGAGGTGTCAGCCCAGCATGGTTGGGCACGTTGTTATGAACGAGGACAGCGTGCGTAATCGCGAGAAGATCAAGCGATTCTCGAATCGTTTCATTGGTTTTTGCCTCAGTATGAAGATATAAAGCTTTCTGTACAATGACCCCATTCATGCGTTCGGCCTTTCCGTTGAGTTCAGGTGTGTGTGCAGGGATCTTGTCAGCAATGATATTCATTTCCTCTTTCAAAAATTTGGTAGTCGGAAGCTCTGTACCGTTGTCCTTAGTGATATAGGCCATGGGGAACTGAGGAAATATTGGCAATGCGCTTGATTTCGAGTCTGACTAGATTTAAGAATTCACTCTTGTCAGCGGGGGTCACATGCCACATGAAACACGTTTAACCGCAGGTGATGAATGTAACATATCGGTTATGACCCAATTCAATCGTGTCAATATGTAAGCGATACAATGGACGAGGGGGTGGTGTAGGTGTTTGTTGTGGGACATTGCGCGGCCCTTTGTCTGGAAACATACAGGGCAACTCAGATTTCGGTCTCGTCAGACCGTGTGAAGATGATATTGTTGGCAGAACATAGCTCTCTTGTAACATCGACATTGATATGCCCAAAAGTACGGTGAATGTTGTTCCCGTAAGTACGGTGAATGTAGTACGGGGTGTATCGATCCTTCTTGTTATGTAATCCAACGAAACCCACCATGAGTCGAATCATGGTTCGATCAATGAAGCCAATTTTGTAACACCTCACGTTTCATGTCGGTCACATAAGTGGAGCCGTCACTGTGGAAGAGTGTGCTCTCGTTCAAATCGTTGAAGTCATGGACGCTGATAACGCTGACTTCGATCGAGGGGACATGGTAACATTAGATGCGGTGATTCCCGAGCTTGGCGTAGCCTGTACCTGCCGATTGATGATAGCCCATTACTGTCAACGACCGAAAGGTGAAGGGGTCAAATCTCGGATGATATCTTGATCGTAGGTGATGTCAGCGCCTGTAACAACAAATAATTCCGCAGCGACATCACTTTGCTCAATTTCGTGAACGGTTTTGAGACGTTTTCCGTTGATGGTAAGGAAGAAATCATCAGGCGGAATTTTCCCGGCTGATAGACATTCGTCAACATCTCCGTTTCATCGACATGCACGGTGATTGAAGATTCGGAATTAGAAAAGTGGTTGTGGTCGGTAGAGGTCGTTCTTACGAAGGTAGATGGCGTCTCTTCTCTTGTCCTCTCGAATTTCGAAGAAAGCTTTGAGGATCGTTGGTAAGTCTTCGGTGTCGTCTGTCACTTTCCCGGAGGTCTTGAGTGCCGGAAATTTGTCCAAAAATGCTACAGTAACCTTGGTGTGAGCTTGCTGGAACCATTCGAAAACTCCGGCGAGTTCGGGAAAATATCTTTTGAACAATTGCCTGTCCGACGCGACGAAGATTGCTTTGTACATATAATTGTCACTGAGAGCTCTCACCAATTTTGGTATTACCCTGTCGAGTTCGATGGATTTCGCATCAGTCACTGGTGTTTTATCCAAAAAAATCGATTGTATGAGAGACAAGGCCAGGTTGGCGATCTCTTTCGATTCCTTGACTTCAACTCTCAACATTGTCTCGTACCGGTAAGCGAAAACTTGTGTCACGTCATCGCCATAATCAATGATAGTCTTAACGGAGGCGCCATTGTGTGGTTGGGCGTAGTCCGGTGGCGGGGGAACGCCCTTGAGTTCATCAAGTGTGTTGTCGTCTGCTGTTCCAGCGATAGTGTGTCCAGTTGCCGCAGCCGCTGGGTTAGTAGTGGCGACGGTGGGTGCTTCAGATGTGGTGACAACTGAGATGGGGCTAACTGGTGTGTTTGTGACTGTTGGGGGAGCCACGTTATCGGAGGTCGGAACGCCGACGTGCGACGCCCGTTCTGTCTGTTCTTGTTCCTGAGCATCCATTGGAAAGCAATTTGACTCTTAATCTGTTAGATGTCAGCAGTGGAATACTTGCTAAATTTAGGTTCTACACTGGGGGAATTCCTTTTATTATATATTTACCCGTGAGGAACCGGAAAAAGGTATCTTTTTCCTCCCACTTTTATAGGTCGAGCGCTCAATCGCGCTCCGCGACTGCTTTTTATTGATGACTCGCAGTGTTGAGAATAATAATAGTAATTACTACTTTTAGTAGTAATCATAGGTATAATTATACTTTTCGTGATATAATTAGTACGTAGTAATTAGTAATTAGGTATAACTATATATAATTATACCTAATTACTACTATGTTCATAGGCATCACTTTGAGCGTCTAAGACCCACAGTAAGCACTTCTAATAAAGCAGATTTCTGAATATATGTATATACTTAAATAATGTCATCATCCATTCCATGTTCCTCATTGTCCAAGGGGATATATATTGGCGCTTCACACCTGTCCACCTTATATGGTGTTTCGTCAATGACAAAATCGCTCTCCTCGTCAAATACTGCTGCCGCCTCGTCGGAGACAAGGCCTCGATGTCTGAGAATCGTCAAAACTTTAATTGTGATCGGGAGTAAACGATTGCGTTTCTTCGTTATCGTGTCAAAAACCCTCAAGCATAACGACTCAGAGGGGACAGATATGGCCGGAGTCGCCAAGAAGTCGCTCGCCATGAGACTGATTATTGGAAACCTGGTTTTCCGAAGATCGTAAAAACTTCGATCGAATCCGTATCATCCAATATATCTTCAGCAAGATGAATTGATAACTCGTCACCCCAATTATTGAAGTCGCGCCTACGACGCATAAATCTACCCCCACTTTTCCAGAATCATTTATTGTGAATTGTCTAGCATTTCCGGTATCCGCTTCAACTGTGACGCCGAATTTCGGCCAGTATCGATCGAAGACGCCCCGAACGTGCCTCTTTATGGTAGAGACAGTCGTATTAGAGAAGCCCCTCTCTTCGAACAACTTGAGCTTTACTCGGGGGTCAAGAACGGAGGCGAGACAAAAATTCTTGATCGGGTCAATATCTTCAGGAATACCATCGTCCATATCGCCTATAGGATAGTATTGGAGTAATTTGAGCCAGACTTGTCTCAATAATCTAGCGATCAAAGCATTATTGAGCGATGTGTCACTGCGTTCCCAGGACCTGAGTTCATTAAAAGATGAAAGACATGAGAAACAGTAAAGCTTATAGTCATCTCTTTATACGATTGAAGCAAAACATTAGGTTCTTTTAAGCTTTCGAAAACTTTGCAAACAAGTCAAGTATTCCCAACCCTCTTCGGTGAACGAGATGTTCTTCACCTTAGAGTGCTCCCGGTTTGCCTTCGGCAAATTGTCAACTTGACCAGGTAACTCAGTGATCTCCTTTCGCATTTCTAGAAATCGATGAAGCATTTTGTAGGTGGAAAGTCACCTTGTACTGTTGTTCTTTAATAATCTTTCGGGGCCCCCATTCACACCATTAGCGTTCTTGTATGCGGGAACGATAGACGCAGAAGTGTTTTTCAATTATGTGTGAAAATTGACTCCGTGAGCCAAGTTTTGAACAGCCAAAGCCAAACCTTTCATCTTTCGAAAAAAGCATCTTGGTCTGGAGTTTTTCTTCGTACTTTGGTAATTTCGTCATCAAGCTGCGCAGACTTCGTTGGTCTGAAGAAAATCCATTTCGAAAAAGCGAAGATGGCTAGGTCGAAAATATGCCCAGCATAACGCAGATCTGCAACTGTTTCGAGCTCTTTTGACAAACATTCTCTCCCAAATACATCGACCAAAACATAGATGGGGTCGGCATTGTCTCTGGTTATTGACACGATACAGTCTTCAATTTGATAGTCTTTAAAGCATTCTTGAGAAGGTCAAAAAGCACATCGCCCGTATGTGAAGTGGTTGTCATATTTTCGAAGCCAGTAATACCTGATTGAAGCCTGAATCGCTCGCCATAATAGTGAACTGTAACAGCGAAAAACTCTAAATTGTCACTGGCTCTCCATTCGTCGATAGTTAGAGCAAATCGACTTTTGTTCTTTGCGAGAACATCTTCAAAGGATATACACATTTCCATGTAGTAACCAAGAAGCACATCTCTCAACGTGATTCGAAATATCGAGAGTACGTCACTTTTGAGGTACACGAGAAGCCTTCCCACAGCAGGAACATCAACAAAAGAGAAGGATGAATTGGCCGATACCACAATATCCAACAACAACTATTGGTTATGATTGGGATCGAACTTGGCAATCTTGAGCCGTTTTTTAGTGAGCAGTGGGCTTTCGAAACACACTGGTTTGAGACTTCAGGCAGGTTCGATTTACTGCCGGGACAGCAAGGATGCACCAATGCTAGATTCCAATGATTTTTTTCCGTAATATGACGTTCTTTTAAAGAAAATATATAGGATACACGCAAACTTCTAGTCCCGCAAGGACTTCAGGACTCAACACAAACAATGCACGACAACACTGTCCCTCGAAGTGTTTGAAAATTTTTGTTGTACTGATTGGCCAGGCCGTTACGTTGTTCTGTATCTGACAAATGCACACTGAACTGTGATCGCTCTATACTGGTCTTCACGCAAGACTGGAGCTTCCAAACGATTAGGCCATACTTGTATATGGAAGCTGCCCCTTCGTCGCGACCACCGTGTTTTCAAAAGGCGCTCACTCCCAAAGCGCGACAGTCATGTGTAGAAATTTGCTCTTTGAGATAGAAGGAACCCGGTTCACGAGTCAAGATAGGCAAAGTATGACATTTCGCCAGTTTGGGTTCAGCAAAAATTATGTAGATCCCCATCCTTCAGTGCATTCTGCATATAGCGGGTTAATTACTAGTATAATTATACTTAATTACTAGTATAATTATCCTAATTACTACCGGTCGCAGTATAAGTAGTAACTATTTTGTAGATATTACTACTTACTAATTACTATCAACACTGACTTCCCGCCTTAGCGGTTACAGTAAAACCTCGATAAATGAATATCGCGCTAAATGAATAACTCGATATCTGCATAAAAATACATGTGAATAATTATAGGAGCTCACCACAAATGTTCAGAGACATGAAAAAATTATTAGGCAAAGCAGAGAGCTTGAGGGCAGTACACACTTGTCACTTTTTTAATTTCAATTGATTTTGGGAATTTTATTCAAATTTTAAATCAATTCTTGTGACTTTTACCGCTGCTCACATGACATTCAGGTGACATAATTCACGTGCTAGTTGCGGTGTCACTCTACAATTTCCTTGACGATGAAGCACATGGTTGTCCGTCTGAGCGTTCGTTGCTGACGGAGCTATATGAAAGCTTTATAGATTTAAAGAAAAAGCTAAGCGATTGGGAAGATACTCACACTGAATAAATACAGCGGTCCAACTGGACATAAATAGTATGAGCAATGCAAAAACATGATCAAAACACTGTTTAACATATAAAACTAGTATGCTTTAAAGTCTTCCTCGAAATTTCCTTTACTGTCGTGAACATTGCGCTCCGCAAATTGCGCCATGCCTATGTCCTCCAAGCAGGTGCCACAATTAAGCCAGATCAAGACGCCACAAACACCCGATAATCAGACATTAATCAAGAGTTCCCCTCATATCCTCCCCGGAATCACACCTGAATTGAAAAAATGACCAAACAACCAAAAAAATGCTGAAAATCGCCGGGGTGCAAACTGCCCACCTTCACTGGTGTACGGGTCTCAATCTCCGATAAGCTCCATGGCTGCAACCGGCTGCAAATCTCGGTGCGCATATTTGAGCCGGACTGTTCAGAAAACCGTCAATCTTTGCAGATTTCTTTACAATGTCTGATTGACTGGTAGTCCTGTCACTAAATCCTGACATTCTCAAGGAACGGACTTCACAAGGATATATCGCGTTCGCTGATCACAAAACGCTTCACAAAAAGTACTATACAAGTGTGGAAGCCTTGAGAAAGGGGCCCTCTATAGATGAGGGCCTGTTCGCTCTTACTCATGATGAGTGAAAAACCCGTAATCGAAACAGGTTTTGGGGGAAAACTTTACCTTTCTCCCTATTGTAAAACGAAAACATGGACTTCTAGTGATGGCTAAAAGAATTTCAATATCCTATCTTGATCAATGGAGTGGTATGCAACCAGAAAAATTTTCATGCAGGATGCTTAGAATCAAGAATAAGAATACTAGAAATCCACTTTCTTTTCATGCTGAAATGCTTTTGGTGATGGCTACGGTAATTCATCTTGATCTTTAAGCCAAAACCAATCAACTTTTACGTAAAATTTATTCTTTTGTATTTATCGGCTTCAATGAATCGGTTTACAAAATATACTGTGTTTTTAATTGAATTTTTCCAATTTTTAAAGAGCAAAGTTTTGGACAAAAAAACTAAAAATATAAATATTCATTTACACAGGTATGATCGTCGCGAAATTCTCTATCATACCCACTAATTTTCATAATTTTATACATTATCAGGAATTCACCTCATCAAGAAAACCACCCAAAACCTCGATAAATGAATATCCTCGATAAGTGCATAAAAGCGCGCGTTTTTAATGTATTCACTTATCGAGGTTTACTGTAACAGTTTTCATAACCTGAGAAAAGTGAACTCTTTTTTCGCTACGTGGATGAAGTCTTGTTCTTCTTCGCAGTAGCGAAGCAATCAGAGTCAGCTTGCGATTTCGAATTCCTTCATGTCTTGGGGAAGAGCAACACAAACAACAGCTTCCACACAGACGTCGAATTCGAGTCTTGAGCTGCCTTCACAAAGTTTTGACCGCACACAAAGACGCTTTGTGAAGCCCTTGAAACTGTACACAGCGTCAAAGTCAGTGCTCCTTCTACTCTTGTTCATGTTTTTTGTCAGCCTTATAGACTTTACTCGTGACGAATGCAAACTCCATCGGCACAGCTAGGAAGTTCTCACACCCACACATATCAAGTTTCTCCATCTTTTCACAATTTTGATTGGCTTCGATGATGTGGAGTAAATGGCAGCTTTACGCTGATAAGGTGAAACTGAATGCAGCGCTCTTAGCTGAAACTGTCCTTGTCTAATAGATATGCGTTTCATCACAAAAACTTTCAGTCCACTCCAATGTCACCCCAAAAGTTTTCCAAATCATCAGTCGTATGAAATTAGTCATGAGAGCGTTTTTCACATATTGCTGTCAATCCCTCTTACCCGAAAAATTGCTCCCTTTCGGACTAATCGTCGGGAATCAAGACAACCATACTCATCGAACTATAACTAAGCCACGCAAACCCGGATTCACCACTGACTAGAGCAGGATTTCATCTGTGATTCGAATTTCATACATTATTCCTGTCCATATCTCGGCTCTTGGGCTCCACTTCTTCTAATGATTTCTATCACCACAATGATCTCGACACCTCTTATCCTCGTCGCCATAACCTCGGCCATCAATATCCAGCTCTCAGGAAAACAAGGGGTGACCCTCAAAATATACAATGATCCACCATTGGTTAACGTGGACCTCGCCCAAAACTCGTACCTCAGTTTCTCGGGTACACCATCAAGAGTATACAGAAGCAAAAGTGTGCCAATGATTACAGTGCCACCCCCAAGAGAGCTGTACGTGTGGGAATACACAGGATACCTTGAGGTGGAAACTTCGGGCATACATGAGTTTCTATTCGAAAACACAGATATCACAACACTTCAAATAGGCGCGGGCCGGATGTGCTACGATGATGTGCAAGAAAGCATCACAGAGAATATTTACTACATGGATAGCCAGCCATTGGAAATTCGGCTCGAAAAGGATACCTTCTATCCGATCAAGATTATGCACTTGTCTACTGCGAGACGTGTTTCGTTGTCATACCTGAAACCCGGTGCCTCAGAGTTCACCGAATTGGATGTGGATGTATTCAAAGCTGAACCGGAAACCAGTGCTATGGGTAGAAGGTCTAGACGTGGCGATGAAACATTGATCCGGGGATGTGATCTGTTTAGGGTGGAGGCCCCGGGGTTCGAACTAGGGGCCTATATTTATGACCGAGAGGAACCACCTGTGCTGGTTACTTTCTTTCAAAACGGGTACGAACGGCTCCGCAAAGTGATTGATAGACCTATCGACGATTCAGATGGTCTCATAGCAAGCCCTCGTGCTGCTCCGAGAACGATTGCAGAGTTTACGGGAAAAATAGAGCACCCTTTGCGCGGCATATACACTATCGCTGTCAATGTTCTGCAATTTGTCAGTATTGCAAATGCTCGCACCTGGAGCTACAAAATCTTGCTCGTATAGCATCTTTGACCGTCCCAAGCCTGACTTTCCCATCTTGCTTCGGGAAATCGTGTTACAAAATGTCAGAAATGTTCAATTTGAAGGAGACGATTCCTATTACAGGAGGTCTCTTAAAAGTAACCTAATATGAAACATGCCTTCAAAGGGTTCTTAGACTCACCACGGAATCTCTCTATAGCCTCTCTACGACACCAAAGTCGTTAGCAATTGGTACTTTCTGCAAAGTTTGTTTTGGTGCGTGTATAGGGGCGACTCGATAAACAAACATAAAAACATCCTCATCTACCATTCTACATGCCGTTCAAGCAGGTTTATTTAAGTTCTTCAAGGACAAGACGGAGTACGAAAAGCGGCAGAAGCTTTCACTATATGCAAAAAAACAACGATATCTCAGTGCTCGCTCAGACCTGTACCAGTCAATACTGACTCTTTCATGGAGGGCTAGTCGATCGCAGATGAGAACAAATCAGTAATGAACCTAGACAAAAAGAGACAAGTTGAGTATTGTATTGTTGGACAGTACTACAAATATGCTTCCCATCATCAATAAGATGGCAAGAGACTCTAATTGTGCTACGGTTTCTTTCATCTAAGGTGAAGTCCATGAAGACGGACAAAGAAGCAGCATATTGACAGAGGCAATCACAATTTTGTCAATACTCAAGTCAAGGGGCGATTTTCCCGATCCAGACCTCGATGAATCTCGTCCTCTATAAAAGGGCAAATGCTAGTAGTAAGCACCGAATATCTCACAGTCGAACTATCGAATCTTATTAGACATTTTTTGCTCGTTATCATGACCTGAAGAGGTAATGGAGTCAGTGATGTCATTGATAAGATGGAAATCACAGACCACGCGAAACTACCAGTCTTCTTTGAAACAGTTTGAGCAACAACAATATCAGGCTCACAAAAGGGTGCAATGAAACCCCGGGAAGAAGTCGAACAACTTCCTCCCGCAAAAACTTTGCTGCAGCGAGGTAACAGCGAGGCATGGAGTGGTTAATTCGACGCGGTGCAACCGGTTTGATACGAATTGGATACTCACCACGGCAAGCCAGGGCGGGGAACAGAGGCTTGACTGAATGAACAGTTGAAACATTGTCTGTACGGTCGAGAAAAAAGGTGACCGAGGGCTCCAGGACAGAAGCAGGATCGGGTTCGAAATAGAGGGCGCTAACTTCGTCACATAAAGGGACGGCAACGCCCGCAAGCACAAACCGCCTGCGTGGCTGACAAAGAACGTCATCCTTGAACCAGAAATCAACACCAAAACAAGTGGAGCAATCCTGAGAGCGTAGACATTAAAAATCACAGGAAAAAACAGTATAGGAAACTTCAGGGTAACAACCTGATACACTGAACGATGAGGACCAGCACCAAAAAACTGAAGTAGGAACGGGCAACTAGTGGCGCGTGCATTAAGTCCAAGAGCTGCCACCAACAGCGGCGAGGTGGACGAAAGATGCGAGCCATGGTCCCAATATGCAACGGTCTGAAACAGTAAATGGCGGGCCTGAATTGGCAAATAGTAAGAAAATTCTGACTCAAGGTGTCGTTCGTCATGGCCGAGAACAACAGCTGCAGCAGGAACTTCTCTACCGACATGGAAACCAAACGGCGCACTTGTAGGCCAGAAACGGGTAGCCACTTTAGACCGGCCATAGAGCGCCAAACAAAGACAAGTGTTAAGCCCATAGAACACAAGACGAGAGGGCCAACAGAGCATTGAGACGACAACAGAAAGAAAGTAGTAGACAGTGGAGATGGGTTCGATAAGCAAACGGAAGAACCCATTCAACCAAGGATGAGATGGCACGCCCGCTCCATTTTCGAGGACACGGGCAATGCGGAGGATCTGAGACACAAGTGTATCTAAATCTTCAATGTGGGTCCGTGGACTAGCAACTTTCCAAGGATAAAAGATACGGTTAACCTCTCTAGGTAGCTGGGACCCAAGACGAAGAGTCATGCGAAGCACCAAGACGAACAGTACTTCAAAAACCAAGATGAACGGGGATGAGGTGGAATAGCCGTGTGTGTCACACAACAGCAGAAAAAATTGGAACCACCTGCCTAAGGGTTCAACCCGTTCATAAAACCGGAACCGCAGCAACACATTTAACCAAACGATAACACAAAAAGTGTTGTGGGTGAAAACAAAGGGGAACACATCGTCCAAGGCGAAGTAAGCGCCTGATTATATGGGAAAGTGGACGATTCCAAGGGCCCCACTGGGAGCATAATTGCGGCCAACTGTTATTCAGGCGTTCTGGGTGGCAAGACCTCGTACGACACACCCAACTCCATAAGACACGAAGCGATGTGTTCGACCAAACAACAAAGGGTATACGGGTAATCTCGATAATAAGCAACGGTAAGAGTCGAAGCAACACTGGCAATAAACAAAACAAAGCCAGCGGCTTGAATCCAATCACTCCTCGAAGCGTGGTTGTGAACGACCTCCATGTTAGGCTCGGGATAGTGTATGATTAATTTTCTAGCGTTCTTGAGAACGAACAATAATCTGGCGAAAGCTATGGTTTAAAAAATAGGATTCGGGGGAGAATGGGCTAAAGCAGAGGCAGACGAGGTCAGAAAGTTTCAAGACATGGATGTGTACGAAGAGGTACAAATTCCACATTCTACGGCGGTTGTTCCCACGGTGTGGGTTTACACATTCAAGAAGGATGACTTGAAAGGAGCTGTCTTCAAAGCACGATGCGTTTTCTAGGGCTTTAAACAGATAGAGAACATCCATTGCAACAAGTGGAAAATTCTGGCTCCGGTCGTGGAATTCACCGCCATCAGGAAATTGACAACAGTGGCGACCGAGAATGATCACACTATCCACCACCTTGGCACACAGCCGGATTCACCAACACAATCCTTGAATTTGGATTGTCTCAAATTGGCTACGATAAGCAAGATCACGGGGCCAGTAACAATGGCAGGAAAGACTTTCTGGAGGACTTTCGTGGGCGAAAACGAAAGGAGCACGTTGAGGAGAGCACACGCGATTCCAGTTTCCAAGATGTTGCCGTAACCAGCGGGGCACGGCTGTTTCACACCGTCGGTCACTACCACCTTGGCATCAAACTGGCATATTTGAACGCCCCTCTTGAAGAACACGAACAAATATGGATTAAACCACCGCCAGGCTTCGAGGTCAGGGAGGGCTACTGCTGAAAACTCAAGAAAGCGGTTTTACGAGATGAAACAATCGGGTTATGAATGGTTTCAGCATCTTAGTATGAAGCTCAAAACCTAGGCTTTGGGGAACATGAATGGTGTGAGACGATATTGATCAAAAGGTATCGACTGGGGGCTATTTATATTGCATTGTATGTGGACGATCTCTACATCACATCGGGCAACGAGGAACTCTTGGCAGAATTTAAGGCAGATCTATCGGGAATATTTGACTTGAAATACTTTAGAGAAATCTCGAGTACTTGGGGATTTAATTCAACAGGTTTAAAAGATCGCTACGATTTGTCCCAAGAGAAATACCTTCAGAATTTGATGAGAGAGTTCAACATTAGACCAGACGCGAAAGGGAGAACGCTGTTACCATATGATTAAATGGAAGGTCGCACCACCACGAACCTCAAAATCGATGAAACTTACGAATGGAAGCGGAAGTAGGACAAGTCTTTTTTGAGAAGGCAAGGAGAAAGTATCAATCCGAAGTTGGGAGTTTAAGCTGGGCAGCAAACAACACCAGGCCTGACTTGTCTGTTCCAGTCAGTGTCTTATCGAGTAAGAGTGCAACGCCAACGACTACAGATTTCCAGCTATTGGTGCGAGTCCTCGAGTACGTGCAAACAACGATTCATTTTCGACTCATTTATAACTGACGGATGGGTGTGCAAGAAAAAGGGGCATTCAACTTCACGGCCTTTTCAGATGCTTCATTTGCACCGGGCGGAGATGCACGACTGATATCGGGCCACGTGATCTATGTTAACGATAACCTAGTCTCATGGGGCAGCAAGAAGCAAAAGAGTATTACCAAGAGCACTGCAGCGGTGGAACTCGTGGCCTTTTCGTCAATGAGGACCGAATGGTCGCGGTGAGAAACCTACTAATAGGCTTGAGCGTGAAGAAGGTGCACACACGGATCTTGGAAGATGACCAAGCTGTGATTTGCGTATTAAAGAATGAGTTCCTATTAAACAACTAGATGACAGCTAAAGAACTAGCCAACCCTTTTCCCAGCGGGGAAAGGGTGCATTATATAGACTGTCGTCTGACGGAGACTTGCACACAAGAAGAGGAAGGTCGGGCAAGGATTACTAATCCAGTGGATAGCTAACCAATCCACCGATCGACCACACTCAGCTAGGAATAGCTTTGGAACCTCACTACTCTGCAGCGACAGAGGTATGGGGGACCTCACTACTCTGCATCGACAGAGGTATGGCGGACCTCACAACCGACACCTCTACAACGAGTGTGGCATCACCAACTACTGGTGGAACGAAATTGGATTCACAAAACCAATGCATTTAC
>JAKTWD010000029.1:0-11128 GCA_030581935.1 Metschnikowia corniflorae | reverse complement strand
TTTAAAAAAAAAACAACCTGAGCTACTAAAACTGCATATGCTCGACAACCTGCTCTATTCAAATTCCTATACAGGCTTGAAGGCTGAAAATGATGCCATAAATATTAGCAGCAATGTCGTTACATATCCTGGTCACTCATTTCTGCCTTTTAAACGCGAAAAATCTAATTGTTTCTACTATTGGTGTATACCGTAGCCGTACTTTGCAGCCGGACGCAGCTCGCCAAAATTAGGTCCCGCTATAAGATTCACAAAGAGTTCAACGTCACAAGATATGTATACTCAGAGCACCGCTCTACTCAGGAACTACCTTTGAATGCTAAAACATTAATTTGTCACAAATTTTGAGTGAATTCGCCAGGGCATAAACTGCTGGGGTAGGCGACCTGCATACAGCGTCGGCTTGATGGTACTGGGTGCAAAATCACATATTTCGAAATATAGAAGAATATTTGACTAGATTACGGAGAGATCTGCGCCGTGGATCTCCTTAAGCCCTCGGGACCCTAGGCTGTAGATTTTTTTTAAATCGAGAGGAGTCGTGCAGTACAAAGATATAATGTAAATGACCGCCTTGCAACCTTTCTCACGGCTGCAAGCCTGCAATAGCGTAACTAACGTGGGCGGGCGCGGCCGCACATCCTCAGCTTTTTGAACATTTCACACTGTTCTCCTAATAAAGTACAGTTTTCCTATCTAAAAATGGGAGCATTCATTGAAAAAGTTTTCTCTTTGCATATTTTGGACTTGTACAGTTTCTTCCAAGTCTGCTTGGTTTTGTAGGTGATGCAAGAGGATCATATGTGGGCTCGCGACAAAGCTCTGGCATAAGCGTCTAACAGCCCGGAAAAGACTGGACCCGTCTCAGTCGATGAATCGCCTTTGCATATCAGAGGGTCTTTACTAAAGCTGTCATTTCTCTCCCGGCTGCCTCTTTTCGTCGCCGAGGATTGCGGTGTCGGCGGCCCTTAACGCAGGGCTGATGCTGGTGTTGAGGCTTCGAGACGACATTCCAGCTTCAACAACCTGACCAGGGTCAAATGAAATATAATTAGAGTCATCGAAGCCGCCTCTTAAACTTTTGGAGTCTAGACTGCGCAAACATCTCTGGAAAATCTAATCTGGGAATCAGATACCTACCCGCGCGCGTGGTCCTATCGATGAGATCATCATACGCCTTCTTCAGAGCGCCATAACAGGCAACATATAGATACTGAAGCAGGTGAGAAGAATATGGAGGCAAACAATGTGTGGCGACGTTGTTTTCACGGCAGCCATGTCGCTGAGAAACCTGACAACTGCTGCCGTGACCATCGAATATCGAAAGTCGATAATATATCCATGTGGGCTATTCGGTCTGTGGCATCCATGACCCAATAGGGGCCATCTCATTGTTCATCCATCCAAAGCTATGCTCCTGGCAAGGACACGATTTCCGCCCACTTCTTCTTCGGCTTCTGTCCTTGAGAACAATGGCAGGAGCTAATACCCATCCTTGAAGGTCATACTTTCGATAGCTGTGATATTTTCCTTTTCCAGTGATCAAAAGAGTCAAGGAACACGAACTTCCGAGCCTGAATCACCGGATGCCAATATGTTGCCCCTAGTGAAAATCCGGTCTGGTAAAAATAAAATGTCATTCGCGTCTATGCCTTACTTCGTTCTTCTCTTCTGCAGAGACCAAACGACCCACAAATGACCTTTGGGTCTCCACACTTTGCTCCCTTGATACCACGGGGTCTTGAATTCTTCGCATGGGTATCAGGATAGCGCCGAGCATGGACGAGCTGCGAGTGTCCCAAGAAACTGATCGCTTAGGGATATCATTTTCAGTCAATATTGGAAGGAGGTGGAGTACCTGGGGTTCCAATAGTTCATCTTTACCATCATTATCTGAGATAATTTCCTAGCCTGGAATTATTTCTTTGGAATACTCTCTCTTGCTCACACATGCATTCGTCAATACCGATTCCGAGAAGACCGCGGCACCCGTGCTTTTTGCACTTGATGATCAAGCAAGGCCTGAAGTGGAGGACTCACAGACCCTTTCTCACCACAGCTCAGATATCAGTCTTCAGAAGCACCACGTGGCAGGCATACACCTATCTTTTGTGCTGATTTGTCGATAGTCTTTTTTCAACCTTCCTTTTCAATTACCAAAGTCATTTTGTCGATCTCTGAAACTGACTCGACTGCACACGAAGGAGAAGGCGATACCGAAACCCGTACGAAGTTGGAAAGGCTCTAGCAGTCGAATGCTACGTTGCAAGGAAGATGGGGTCGAGGACGAGCCCTAACAGCAGCAGGAGCGTCTTTCTTAACTCGAAAAAGTGCCTTGAGGTCGAGGTGATCTTTCTCCAACTCTTCTCTGGTCTTATCGTTAGACGCAGGTGGATACCGCATGCCAGGTAAGAGATGTAACGCGACTTCTGAACACTAATGTGATAAGGCATCAGATCTTGGACAAGATTTTGTGACCGTTCCGAGTCTGCGAGCGACCAATGTATGCGCCATGAATCGTGGATGGTCCAAACTCGGAAGACTTGAGCGCTCTAGGAGAGAAAATGACGAGACAACCAAACTAACTGTCAAAACGTGATGCACCATATCAACGAGATATTGGCGTCGCACGGCTTCGGACCGGAAAATAAGAGGGTCCTTAGCACGGATCAAAAGTGCTCTTGTTTTGGTATAAACAGTTCGACGCATGCGTTCAACTTTCCATTTTGGAAAGACACATGAGTATCGGAACCTTAGGTCGAATACCTGTTCCTTGATAGAACTCAAAAAGTCGCTTACTTTGAAACTCGAAAACATTGTCCAGACAGATTGATCGAGACCAGTGCTCTGACTGTACTCTGTCTTACTTTAAATCACAAGTCGATGAGAGCGTTTACCAGCGACTTGTCCTCGAAAGGAATCGCGTTAACGTATGACGCTAAAGCATCAACAATTGTGAGAAAGCAGCTAGCGTGATCATATGCAGAGGGGTTGGTAAAAGGGCCACAAAGATCCGTGTGGAGGACCTCAAACGGTCTTTTATTTTCTTGTATTCTGCGCAAAACACGCGGCACGGCGTCGTGGGGTGGCTTTAGACATCAACGCCACCTTTTCTGTGGTGCGCGAGTGAATGTGGAATGAGGCCTCGACCTCAAGAGTTGCACGCCTCTTCTCCGATGGACCTTGGAATTCTGCAGGTTTGGTTTTTTCAATACCTTGGAATACTCCCAAATACCTTCTCACGTTTGCCGAAGAATTACTAGTTGATGCGAGAAGTCAGCAGACTGTTTCAGTTCAGAAATCACTTGGTGGGACTAGAAGCCAGTGGGCTTCTCTCCGTTAGATAAAAGCCAAGGAATGCTTGGCATCAAAAGAAATCTCATTGCTTCCAGCAATCAACAAGAACGTGGACAGCTCTTACCTCCACCAAGTTCTACATATCTTCCAAACTGTCCGAAGATTTGACCCGCCGGCCCTTGAATGATTATGAGCATCTTCGAAATGGCCCTACATTGATTTCCAACCTTCTTTATGGTTAGATACTCTGGAAGACAGGATGGGTTGTTCTTTGCGGTGCTATAAACTCAGCAAGTATAACGGGCAGCAGCACTTCCCGTGGCACAATGGAACTCAATCAGACCTTTTTGGAGTCAAAGCTGCACGTAGAAGCCTAAAGCTGCTATTTGAACTTCCATCCAGGACCATAAACGGTGGCTGAATATGCATAACCACATGGATTCTGACTGGAAGATGGCACTGGGCATTTGAGAACGTATGGTGGAGGGGTCACTTGACTATTGATTCGTTCTTTTTCATGCTTTTGGGTGGCACTTTTGCAGCTCTGAAACAGTCAATTCTGGCCAATCGCCCGTCCACGTATACCAGTACGTTCCGCGACAATCAAATTGGCCTTTGCAACATCTGAGAATCTGAGAGGAAACCCAGCGGCAGTTATATCGCTCAACCACTCAAAAAGTACCACTTCCTTGTCTCTGGTCGTGATGCGATTTTGAAGGGTGGTGCGAGGTGCTGTAAAACCCTTGTTGCTCTTTGAACTGAAGTGATCAGACCAGTCACTATGGACTGAATGGATGTGACCGACTTTCTTGTTTGAGCAATTTTCTCATTCCCAGACTTTCTTCTCCATGGATAATGAAAACAATATTACCCCACCCTAATAGTCCTTGAGAAATAAGGCAAGCTGCTGAAGTCCTCCGGCAATATCACTGGTTGAGTTGCCAAATCCTATACGGAGCCATCCGGGCTTTCCAAACACCTCTCCGGGCACAAGCAACGTCCTGTGTTTTTTCACAAATTCTTCTGCGAACTCCATGGTTGATACCTTGACATCAATTTTGACGAAACACGTCGATCCGCCCCGCGGCTTGACCCAGGATAGATGCTTCTTATGCTCGTTGATAAACTCCTCCAATAACTTCAAGTTAGTAGCACATATCTTGTGGTTTCTGTCGAGGATCTTGTCAGCGTTCAGAAGAGCAAAAGAGGCGACACGGTCGTCCAAGACCAGCACGGAAATCGTGTTATAGTCTCTTTTTTCCCAAAACTCTCGTTGAAATTCCTTGTTCTTGGTCACAATCCACCCGACGCGCAACCCCGCAAGTGAAAACGCCTTCGACATCGAGCCCGTTGCGATAGTGTTCATATAGTCAAAACCAACAACGGACTTAACGGGCTCGGAAGTCTCGAAGTGGTATAACGGTCTGTACACTTCGTCTGCCATCAACACCACATTTGCTTCCTTGCAGATGTCCACAATTTCTTGGAGGGTCTCGTTTTCCCACACGTACCCAGAGGGGTTGTTGGGGTTGTTGATGACTAATAGACGCGTTTTGTTGTTTTTGATCGAATTTCGAAGCTCGTCTAGCCGAGGCCTATACTGGTCCTCTGCCCGAATCTCAAACAAGCCCACTTTCGCCCCAAACATCTTCGGAACCGAGGAGAGCTGCTGGTACGTGGGGGATGCGACAATCACGTGATCGCCAGCATTGACAATCCCGTAGAATGCAAGGAAGTTGGCGCCAATCGCTCCGTTGGTCACCACGACATCGTCTGCAGTGATCCCACATCCGCTATACAAGGCGGCGATATTTTTGCGGAGTTCGGGCGAGCCCTTGATATGGCCATAGGTGAGCTTTTTCAGAACCAAGCCGTCAATGGTGGTGCTTACATCCAGATTACTCATGGTCATAATATCGGATAGAGATAGCGAGTCGACGCAGGTCTCGGCCATGTTGTAGCTGATGTCGGACTCGTATTTATCCATGAATTGCTCCACGGCAAAAGGCTCTTGTTTGACCATTGGGGTGAGAAATCAAGAAGCACCGGTGAGAGAAGTTCAGTTCCTGCCAAAGAAAGCAGGATGGTTTATTGATATGTGAAAGCGCAATATGTGGGGCTTAGCGGGCCGTCTGGTGCTTCTATGCAGTGTGGAGGTATTAGTATTGGTGATGACTCTTGTTTTCGATGATCACTACCGGTATTGCTGAAAGTTCCTAATATCTCGCGAAGCGGGCGATTTCGATGGCTAATTGTTGCTTTTTTCATTTGGTGCAGTGTGTTTTGGTACTCTGGCATCTCCTTTCTTTGCTCGCCAGAATGGTGCAGTTTTGTTCTTCGCCTTACATGTATCGTGAGTGAGGTTGTGCTATTTTTCTTCCTTGAAATTATTGGAAGACGTGACGAGGGGTAATATTTCTCCTTCAAGACAGCATTTGGGAAAAGGATTGGAAATTCCCTGTTTCGCTGAGCAGAAGAAACAAGAATCTCGGCCAATTCTTCGGCCAGGTCGATTCTTAAAAATTTGCCGGCATGTCAATAGTGACAAGGAACGAAGAAGGTATTAGAGCAAGAGGGCTATCATGAACGATTACTTCGTATTGAGCTCAAGGCACTTCACCTCTTTCATCTCGGGTCTTTTATCCGAACCTTGTTACCAAAGTTGTATCGTCTCGCTCATCTGCCTCATCGCTCAGTGACCAGGTGAAGACTCGGTTATTCTCTCTGTGGAGTTCTTAGCCTCCTTGAAGGCAATGCAATTTGAAAGCTCGAGATAAGTGCAACTCAATTTGAAAGATCGAGTGAGCATGGAATGATAGAAGCCAGTATGCCAATGGTAGAGTGAGAAATATGATCATCACCATTACTATTTTGACGGACACTTTTCGAGGAATTCGAGCGAAAACTGGGCGCATGCTCTGAAACGCTTACCCTCGACACATCAGCAACCAGACACCACGTTTTGACCCTGTAATCGCATTTGTATGGTTTCGCCTGCAATTTAGATGGATTCCTTATTACCTCCTGCCACTCATGGACGGTTGCGAGGCTCAATTCACCCATGAATGAACCTTAAGGAAGCCCAACGCATAACTTAAAATGGTACGTTGACTTTGGTGAGAGGCCCTCGTATTGCGTGATGCGTAAAGAAGTACGTTGTTTCCGTAAAACGCACACACTACGCAAGGGATGGTAGCCGAGTTCCTCAAAGATATTGCGTAACCACACTGATTCAACAACAGTCAGTCTTAGTGCAACAAGCTTAGACTTGACAGTAGACCAAGCGACCAACGATTGGAGTATAGTTTTCCAGCAGATAGGAGAACCACCGCAGAAGATTATGAAGCTCGAGATGCATCTGCTTTAGCTGTCTAGGTCAGTGGCAACGTTGGCATCAGCATAGCTGACAACTTCATCACCATCATTATGGTCACATATGATTTCAAGATGAAGTGTGCCTTTTATTAGAGGAGAAGAAGTCTAGCGGCGAGCATGTGTTTGATCTTGGGAGCAACAAGACAGCGAGAGTGCTTGGAGGTTTTTGTCAGTCTATCGAGCCTCACTGTGCTGGAGGCAGAGAGTAGCTTTTCATAATGCTCGATATTCTGAGGCATTACACAATGCATCAGGCCCAGAGACTGTCGCTTCTTCGAATAACTTGAGACCGGTCATTCTCCACAAAATTATTCAGTTCAACGGTTTGTCAGCAGAGACGCTTTTTTCAAGACGATAGTCTATTCTCACAGAATACAAGTCGCCCAAATCAAGTTTGGTGTGGTTCTTGCCATGCTCGAAGCTCATACCAACAAATTTGCTAACATGCCCAGAACTTTCATTTTGAAGTGAGAACCCAAATCATTTTTGACCTTCTGAACCAAGCCCTTTTCAGAGCCATCAATAAGGAGATCATCAACATACAAGCCAATGAGTGGATTTGTGGCACCCTCACCTCTTTGATACAAACATGGTTCATTCACACATGCCGCAGAACCCTGACGTACAAACTCCTTGTGGATATTTCTAGCCCAGAAACGTGTGTAGTGTTTTAATGGATTTTTGAGCTTCAACAAAAATTCACAACCATCATTTTGAGGCTTGGAAATAGCCTTTGGGCCGTATCTGTACTCACCATTGGGAAGTGCAGTAGTTACACCGATCTGATGGATTGACATCTTTTCCTTTCCTGCCAACTTCAAGAGAAGTCCCCACTTGCCTGTTTATTACTAGAGAAAGTATTCCCTACTCAATGTCTTTTTTCTGAGTGAAGCCTAGCCAAGCAACTAGCCTTGTACTTTCCTGTGTCTTCGAGTGAAAGCACCCAGCGAGACCCAACAAACTTCATTCCTTCAGGAGGTGAATTCATTTCAAAAGTCACAACACTGTGCTTTAGTGATGAGCTTCGTTTAAATTATGATACGGCAGGTGTTTTTCAAACGTTCATCAAATTTCTCCGATGTGAAAGCTTAGGATCACATTATAGGGGTTTAAAGAGGATGGACTGCACCATGAATGAAAGAAGTGGACGAAACATATAAAGACGGGCACATTGTGGTACCAGATCAAACAATATACTCACATCGATGGAAGTACCATGGAGCCCTCGACACTACATGATTCAGTGATATTTCCGCCTGATCAGAGTGCACAGCAGAGTGAAACAAGCTTCAGAAGGGAAACTTACCCAGTCTACAGACATGTCGGAGGCTAGTGCGAGTGAGAGCGACCAAAGGATATTGGAACGTTCAGCGTACATTCCTAGGGATGATATTTTTGATGTGGCTGATTTAGAATCGAACCGGCGAATGCATAGCTCGCGCTGAACAAGTAGGGAAGTCCTCGATGCACGTGGTCGACAACGATATTGGTCACCCATCACAAGTCCTGGGCCCACTCGGTTCGAATGACCTGGGTGATGGACATGAACAGATCGATGTCAATGCTCGACTGCTCGACGAAGTATCGCTGGAATCTGTGACTCGATCGGTGGAACGCACCGTGTAAATTATCTCCGACAAGATGGAAGAAACTGCGGGGTTGGAACTAGAGGACATTCCAGGGCTGTTGTCAAAACAAAACGTTGGAGATGTGGAAAGGATCTATCGACAACGCTCACCCAGCCTTGTACTCTTCAGTCGGGGTTCAATTGAAGATATTGTTCAAGAGATTGGACCTTAGATCGGGAGATCGTTAAGAATTGAACCGAGGCCTTGACGAGATTTTTACAAAGTAAGTTTCTCCAAGAGGATAGCGAGTGGCAATCGAAAAACCTTGAGAATCGGAAAGTAATTCTTGGGTACACTGTACTAAGGGGAGAAAATCAACGTCAGTGGCCAAATATATCTAAAGTAAAAACGAAAAACTCAGTAGAATTCCCAAAAGGTTCAGGTATATACTACTCATACAAAGAAAAGCACATCGGATTGGCTTAAAGAACAGACTTTAACACAGAAAAATATAATCCAAAAACGTACTCAGAATTCACGCAGAAAATAAGAATACCATGTTATACAAATACTAGAATAATATTGAAATAAAAGAAAAAGAGAAATTAAAAAAATTAAAAAAATAATAATAAAAAACTTGGATGCACAAATATTGAACATAAATAGAAAAAGAATTAAAATACTAATGAACAATAGGTGGGAAAATAGTATGGGTGATATAATAAAAAAAGTTCCGGCTCTACCATACAATTATAAACAAATCTTACACGACTACGCAGCTACAAATAAACTAAAAAAGGAAAAATAATGGACTTAACCCATATAGGAATAGTAGACGAATCATTAACAATAACTCACCCACAGTACCCAGAATATATAAATAAAAATTGCTCACAAACGAAAAGATTGTTGACTTTGAAAATGAAGAAAACATAGAGGATACGGTGATTTCAAAATGAGGTGCAAAATCAGTCATATTGAGAATCAGATCCCATCCATACGCTGAAGGGATGTAGGTGTTATATCTGATTCTCGTCTGGCTTACCAGGTTATCGACTCTGCGGTGATTGGGCATTTCTGAGAACAATCTCTTTGCAATGAAGTCGGAGGGGCCAATATCACTACCATGAAGGACATCTGGAGAACTTTCCTGCAACAAGTTGACCGAATACTTCGAGAATACATTAAGGTTGTTAACTGTGATCGAGGATCACGTCGAAGAGCTCAGGAAAATTACACATCAACCGATATCCCACAGTCTGATCTGGGCGAAACCAGTGATGTGCAAACCGGCGTACGTACGCGCGTTGTACGATTTTACGGAGCGTACGGAAATTTGATGCGTAATCGTACCGTACGCCAGAATTCGCCAGCGTAACTCGCGTGCAACCGGCGTACGCTGTTAGAGTTCGAGCGAGCCAACTTCCCTATAACAAGTGTATCACACCAAATGGGTGCTACACCTTTCAGCTAAAGTATAGTTTTGCATATAAATGTACCCCCTATAATACAATTGATTCTTTAAAAAAAAAGAATGAAGTTTGAAATCTAGCAATATCTAATAGAGGGTTTATGAGTTCACCCTCCAAATACGTTTGTGACCATTGAAGCGTCATTGGCCTCTTCGTCATCTTCGACGTCGTCCGACACTAACACAATATCCGCCTCCTTTTCACCCATATTCCCGTCTTCATCTTTGAACAAGTCATTGTCGTTCTTTGTTTCCGCTTCGAGTTTCGGAATATCCTCCTCTCGATATCAAAATTTTACAAATTGCTATCATTCTTCAAGTGGTTAGCAGTAGCTTATTCCTCTTTTTTATTATCACGTCTGCCATATGAGAAAAAAGAGATCCAGCCGGTGCCGACGTAGCAGACATAGCAAAATAGTCTCTGGCAATTTGTGATATCACGGGAGACGAATTTCTTCGGCTTTTGAAAGACTCAATAGGGTCTTGCTTTCTGCGCTCGATTGGCTCATTAAGATACCTCTCTATCTCGTGCTCAGTTGTCATATCATCATCGAAGTCTGAAGAGTCATACGTCTCAAGGCCATAGGAAAGTTCCTCTGGCTCCTCGCTGTGACTTTCGTTTTCGAACTCTTCTGAGTTTGCCAGATACTGGGAATAAACTTCATAGAAATAATCTTTGATCACTTGATCTTTCTGCTCCGGCACACCAGATTTTCTGAAAAGCTGTCGTGGATTAAGTACGAGAGCGAGGTAGTATGGTTTGAGGCGGTCGATGCTTTTGTCATGTACTGGAAAATCTAAAGAATCTTGATTTTAGTCTCTCGTAAGCAAGTCTGAGCTGCGCCACGCGTTTAGTAAGGCACGCCATATTCGAGAGATGTACGCTAGCCCGAAGTGCTGACAGCGCAGGCCACTTCGGACCTCACTTCTCTTATCCCCACATACATGGATATCAGCAGCTATGATCAAAACCAAGCATGTATTAATGTACATGCATATAAACTTCAATTTTCCGTACGGCGTACGTACGCTGTGTACGGACCTTCCCGTAATTTTACGGTAAGGGCACTGTACGCGTACGGCGTACCGTACGCCAAATTGTACGCGTACGCTCTCGTACGCGATTTGCTGAACACTGCCCCAGACCACAGCAGGCACGCTTTTCCATGAATGGTGTTCACACATACTAGGGCTGCCTTAATTGAATCAGCCAGCAATATAACGTGGGTACACCATTCCCGAGACGGTTTATAGGCGAGACAGTGCGCAAAAGTACATGAAAACCCCTCTAGGTGCACTCCAAGGCCGTCGCAATAGTGTTAAATCCAAAATTGTTGAAACGCAAGGAGATTACGTGGCATGATATTCAATTTTTAATAATTTAAGATTTGTTACATAAATTAAATGTAACTCTAAT
>JAKTWD010000028.1:14220-42921 GCA_030581935.1 Metschnikowia corniflorae | reverse complement strand
CCCAGGAAGTGATCTATGCGCACCCCCATTTCATGTTGTTCGCCACGCAAAATCCACCTGGGTTGTAGAAGGTGCTTCCAAGAGCGTTCAGAAACAGATTCATTGAGTTGCACTTCGATGATATTCCTCAAGATTAGCATGAGATTATCTTGAGAGATCGCTGCCAGATTGCTCCTTCTTACGGAAAGAAAATCGCGGAAGTATACAGACAATTGTCTATGCGCCGTCAATCTTCCAGGTCTTTCGAACAAAAAACATCTCTGCTACTCTCAGAGACTTGTTTAGATGGGCTCTTAGAGATGCTGTGGGTACGACGAAGTTGCGGCAAAAGGGTACATGTTGCTGAGAGAGTCAAATCCCAAAAAGAGAGACCAGTCGTGAAATAAACCATTGAGAAAGTGATGAAGTTCAAGCTTGATATGGATAGCTACCATGAGAAGAACTAAGCTCTCATGCAGCTTGAGCTGCCTACTGTATGGATTATGGCGATGAGACGACTAGCCGTGTTGGTGGAATTGTCTATCAAATACAAGGAGCCTATTCTTTTAGTTGGCGAGATGTCGTAAGACGAAGGTGTGCCAGACTTTTGCTCAGCTCTTACAACGAGAATTAATCACCATCAACGCGCACCAGATCACAGATACTTGTGATATTTTGGGGGCACAGAGATCCCTCCGTAATCGGTTTGAAACCAGGGCGGAGTTGATCAAGGAGTTGGTATCTTTGTTCGACCTCTTAAAGAAAACATTTCGCTCGAGCAGTCAAAGGTTGAAAATTTGATCAAGAAGTATGAACCTTCATAAAAGACTTTGCTGGAGACTGAGAATGCTGCAGCTGACGCCGCGCTTCTCGAATCTATCGATGAGAAAATCTTTGCCTATCGTGACTCGTGAAACGGGCTCGTTGAATCTCAAAGAGCAAATTCTTACTCAAAGCAGTCTCGTTCTGCTTGTGAGGGCCTCTTGTAAGACGGTGGTCATGTCGAAGAGGCAGCCCCCATATTCGAGCATGGTCTATTCGTTTCGAAGGTCAACGTCGAAGACCAGTATAGAAGGATCACACTTCAATGTCCATTTGTCAGAGCTAGAACCACGTATCGACCGGGCCAAACAATACAACAAACGTTTTCAAGCACCTCGAGGGACAATATTCTCGTGATTTGTCTCTAACGAGTCCTGAAGACCTTGCGGCTCGTTAAATTTGCGAGAAACCTATATGTGAGTCAAGCATTGGCACATCCTTGCGGTCCCCGCAGAATTTATTAAAGCTATTATCTGCCTGAAGTCGCTCAAACCATTCTGTGTTTCTGGAGCCCACTGCTCGCTAACAATCCGCCGAAGACTGCCAGGTTCGATTTTAATCATTACCAAAAATTGTTGTTGGATTTTCGGTATCGGCCAATTTACCTTTCTCTTTTGTTGATGTTCATGCTGAGGAGGTTTCTTCTTTTCGTCATGAGCGAAGTGCCCTCGGTATCTCGAACCACGTTGTGAGACCTGCTTTTTAGATACTACATCAAGACGTGAAAACACTTCAAAGATGTCTCGCAAGGAACAAAAGTCGAATTGCTCTTAATCGACGAATGGAGAGTCAGAAACAACTTAGAGTTTGTCACTGTTACAGTGCGCTGTTATGATGAGAAAGTCGAGCTTAAAATATTATTGGCTTCGAAAAAATGACAATTACTTCACATACGGCAGATTGCGTTTTGGCCTTCTCAAGACTGTTCTTGATGACTATCAAATCGAAGACCGTACCGTTTCTGATACCAGAGACAATGCCGGCCCCATCAACGTTTTGGTAGATTGCGGAAGAGATGGTTTGTCAAAAGAGCTCGAAGCACGTGCAGATATGAAGTGTGCTGAGCACAAATTCAGCTTAGCCACCCTGGATTTTCAAAATGGATCTTTTTCAGACCAACGAGGTCTGCGCAGCTTCAAGACGAAATCGCCAAAGTTAGAAGAGGCCGCCCTTTTCGAAAAATGAAAGTAATCGGCTAGCTGATCAAAACTTGGCTCATGAAGTCAATTCTCTCACGTATCTGAAAACACATTTGTGTCTATCGTTGCCGCTCACAAGAAAGCCGGGGGTGTAAACGGGGCCCGAAAGTTTATTAAAGAATAACAGCACCAGATGGCACTCCGCTCAAATATACTCCATCGATTCTAGAATTTTGAAAGGAGATCACTGAGTTATTTGGTAACGTTGACAGGTAACGTTGACAGGTAACGTTGACAGGAGCACTATAAGGTGAAATACATTTCGTTGACCGAAGAGGATGGGAATACTTGACTTTTGTTTGCAAAGTTCTCAAAAGCTTAAAAAATCAACTTTTGTGCTTCAATCGTTTAAAGAGACGACTATAAGTTCAACTGTTCCTTATGTCTTTCATCTTTCGATGTAACTCAGGTCCTGGGAGCGTGCTAGAGCGCCAAACAATGCATTGATCGCGAGAGGATTGAGACAGGCTAGGCTTAAATTACTCCCGTACTGTCCTCTAGAAGATTTTGAGGCGATCAAAAACTTGTGTATCGCCCCCGTTCTTCACTCCCGAGTAAAGCTCAAGCTGTTTGAAGAAATGTGCTTTACGCATACGACTATCTCTACCCTAAAGAGGTTCGTTCGAGACGTCTGCAATTTAGAAAAGTGAGGGGTAGATTCATGCGTCGCAGGTGCCAGTACGATGATTGGGCTGCCTAGTTATCAATTTATCTTGCTGAAGATACACCCAAAGAGATGATTTCGATCGAAGAGTCTTACGGTCCTCGGAAACTAGGTCTCCAATAGTCAGTCTCATGGCGAGGGACTTTTTGGAGACTCCGGCCATGTTGCCCCCGCGGAGTCGTTATTCTCAATGGTAACTGACACGATAGCAAAGAAACGCAATCGATTACTCCGATAGCAATTGGAATTTTGACGATTCTTAGACATTGAGGCCTTATTTCCGACGAGGCTGCAGCATTAGCAGACGGTGAGAGCGATTTTGTCATTGAAGCAGCACCACGTGAGGTAGACGGGTGTGAAGTGTCAATGTATATACCCCTGGACAGAGAGGAACATGGAATGAATGATGACTTCACTGAAGTATACACATAGTTTGCTCTATTGAAATACTTTTTAAGCGTTCGAAGTGACGCCAATAAAGTTTGTAGTATGTAGGTATAATCATACATAATTACTATTTACTACTTACTAATTGTATCACGAAAAGTATAATTATATTATTTTACTAGAAATAATATTTACTATACATTCTCAACACTGCCCTGAGCACATCACTCTTGAGGTCCAACCCTTCCGAAAATATGATGATTATACGGTTTCGCCAACGAATTCACTTCTCCGTACCTTCCTGTGTACAAAATGCTTTTCTTTTCTTCAATTTATCTAAAGCTAAATGGTCGCCAGCTCATTATGTATGTGCGGCACTTCTTCTGTTCGTGCTTTTCAGTCAACACCCAAAGAAACCACCACACAAAGAAAGTATCACAAACCTAAACTTCAACACACCCTCTTAGGTAAACTTCAAAATAAATTGTAAATTCTCTCCGGCCGGCCGAAACACGCCCGTACCCGCCAGCGCAGAGCGAGTCACGTGCCCCTCCACAGGGCTCGAGCCCTCTGCGCACCAGCCCTGGTGCACGGATGTGCACGCCGTCGCGCAAAAATACCATCGAAAATTATTCCACCTTCGCTTCTTCGATATATTCCACATCACACAACACAATGGCTGTATGTATAACGGATGAAACAACGGTCTGATACAGATGAAGCGAGGCGAAGCTATTCAGATTCTTCATGTTGAACGTGAGATTTGAACACTAGTGCTCAGAGGAAGTTTGTGTTTGAGAGTTAAATGAGGCTACGTTGCAGCTAAATTGGAGAATATTTGATTATACTGTTCTGGAAACTCCAGGAATTAGGCTACTTGCTACGATAGAGATACTCAGAAACGATGACCATTCGTTTGTATTTGATCTCAAAGACTTTGAAATCTCAAAGACTCCCCATATCTCAAAGACTTCGAAATCTCAAAAATACCAGTCCAGATGAATTATAACTGCTAGTAATACTGTTCCTAGTATACAGGGGCATTTTATCAGGCAAACTTATATCTATCAGTCACACCAGAAAAACTCGAATCATAAACAAATCCACAAGCACATTCCCCAAACGCAAAATCCAGCTTATACCACTCCATACAAAGTCGAGATCTTCTCGAATCTCTCGCTTCATCAGACTACACCACTCCTACATACTAACAAAAACAGAGAGAGATCAAGGACATCAAGGAATTCGTTGAATTGGCCAGAAGAAGCGACATCAAGTCTGCTACCATCAAGGTCAACAAGAAGATCAACCCTAGAGGAAAGACCTTCAAACAGACCAAGTTCAAGGTCAGAGGTTCCAAGTACCAATACACCTTGGTTGTCAACGACTCTGCCAAGGCCAAGAAGTTGCAGCAATCCTTGCCTCCATCGTTGGACATCAAGACCATCTAAGTACACAAGATCTAATGAATAAACCTGGTTATAGGGACATGTAGAGGGGAATTGGGTTGTAGATTGATTGATTGTAGGTATTCGTTTTTGATGGATGTATTATTTGAGGTGATTTGTGGCCAAGTATGAGTGAAATGGTGAATACCATTATCCTATGAACGGATGTTAAGTTTTAGTGTTCCGTCGTAGGCGTCGTTATCGACGTTAACGACTACCTACGATGGCAGACCCATCACGATAGTAAACATCGTAAAAATTTACGATCTTTTATTTTACGAATCAATTGTAAAGATTTACGATGGGACCAGATGTCTGAAGTTGACCGTCTTAATCTAAAATTCTACATGGACAATAAAAATTAGCATCAAAGCACCAATCTTTCTTATTTCATAAAACCCATGAATTTAAAACCAAGTATTATAATTCTAACATTAAAGTCCGATGTGATCACCTGCTTCCGTTTGCCTAAAAGCACACTTCATCCAGCACTTCTTTCTCTCCACTCAGCACTTCATTCACGTCTGCGGTCTTTCTAAATTTTCGCAAAGCCCACAGAATGAGCCCGATATTTGAAAACCGCCAACACCTTTGTTCTGGGTGTCAGTGATGCATTACTTTTCTCGTCGCCCATTTGGGAAATAATACTGCAGAAGGCGCAGACATGGCTGAAATTGCCAGAATGTCTCTAGCCATCTAAGAAGAACAAAAAGTCTTCTTTTCCAGCTCGATAAAAGTGTTGGGCTCTCTGATTGACGGCTCTGTTTTTGACTCTAGATAAGACAAAAGTTAGTCATCCCCATCGTCAAGATTCTCCTCTTCAAGGAAACAACCGGAGCTATCATACCTGAAGATGTACTGAATCAGGAGGCGTATAAAGTTCCAGACTGAAGGAGTTTCAGAAGAGACTTGCAGGGGTCTCAGAAGATTCTAGTGCCATTGAATTTTCGAAAATGCAGAATAAATTAGACAAGACAAGCGAGAGCGAATAGCTCGAAATATACAGCGCTAGTGTTTGACGCTTTCGTTTCTTTCGAACATCAAAACTTTTCATTCACGTGGATATCGTGACTTGGTTTTTGCAAGAGTCTACATTCCTAGCTCCTTTGGTTTCTATGGAACCATCCAATCAGAGCCAGCCTGTCACACATTGTTCACACCTTGTAATATGCCGGGGGATCTTGATTTTATCGTGAACGTTCACGATTTTATTACTAACGAAGGACCTGTCGTTATCGCAGCTACGATTACGAAAAATCTTTGACGTTGAAAAATTTTACGCTGAATTTACGATGCAAGTCAACTGTTTTTTGTAAAGCATAGTTGCTAGACAGGCAGGCAAGTTGGCTACGCAGAGGCGCAAATAAAAGACCACTTTGGTCGATTGAGTCGGTACCAATGCTAAAAAGGAAGAAAGGATAAAATAAGTATTTAAGCCAATCTTGTGATTATCACTTTTTTTCAAAAGAATGAATTGCATTATAGGGGCTCCCACCCGAAGCTACAAGATCTATAGTCCTATAGAAAAACCCATAGTACATCTTGGGAAAGGCACTGAGCAGTGAAAGAGCCCGACTTTCCCAAGCCTTACTCTCTCCTGCTTACCCTCCCCGCTTCTGCAAATTGTGTCAGTCCGTTCTGACCCGAGTATGCTCCAAGAATCTCCTCAAATTGCGTCTCAGAAGCGATTCAAGCACAATGCCCGATTCCGCATCTTTCTTCTCGAACAATAAACTCGGCGAACAGTCTCCACGTACCAATTGAGGTTGCGCATAAGTATGTACTCATGATTCAATGGTGCCGACATCGGATTCATGGCTGAATCGATTTTTTTGATATTGCGCCCATCGAGTCGGCAGCGAGATCTTACTCATCTTCTACGCTTGATTGTTAGGATTATTGAGACTATGAGGTGCCCACATCGCCATACGGTTGTTCTGTTATGCGAAGAGACTGCGCAAAGATCAGAGAATGAATTGAAGGAAAAGAAAGCAGAAAGCAGCTTCATCCAGTAATAGATAAAATTCGGGAATGTAAATACCTGGACGAAGTAGATCCAGAGATGGCCCGAATCAGGACAGCCGTGATTGTATGCAGGTCACTTACCACAGCAGTTTAGGCACTGACGAGTTTCTCTGCTATGCCTATGTTTTGAATTTTTGCGGACCTGTTGTCAATCAAGGGCCGAGTTTGAATATTTCTGTCTCTTTTTTGTTTTGAATTTAGGTCGTGGTGCGGGATGGAGCTGGCCCTAATTTGCTGTGCCTTACCAAGGCTGCGAGATATGGCGAAGAAATGGCTAGGGTATGATGATCACGTTTGACGGTTCCAACCGGAACTGTTTATCGAAGTTTTCAGTGGAAGGAAAGGGAAAATCGAGAATTTTTTCATTGAAACGGGAGAATCACTTTTCTCGCTGGTTTAGGTGGGAACTGGTGAAAGTGCTTCGGGCCACTTTAGCTACATATGTAAAACGCATTATTGACTGTTTTTGCAATGTGACACTTTTCATTGAAGGATGTGGTATGATCAAAATAGAGCAGTATTCTGATTATGTGAGTGAAAGAAAGCACTCTTGAGCTTTTTTCAAAAACTATGCCAACGATCAACACTAAACAAATTAGTATAGTGTTCGTTTAGCGACTCTTTCGCAGCCGAGAATGATGTGGCCTCTCAGGTGTAGTTTTTTTGCAACGCAGAAGTTCATCTTTTGAATGTCATACGATTTGGCTTTCTGTAATACTCTGAGAGTTCATCTTGCTTTTAATGCTTTGAAAGTTTTTTAGCCATACTATAAACTTCTGTATTGAAGGAGGTCCCATATGAAAGCTAGATTACGTACTGTTGCTGTCGAGAAGATCGTTGCAGCCCATAGAGTGATGGTATTATCTGCATTTTCCTCGAGGAACAATTTTCTCGGGGATGAAAATCTTCAAACTTATGTCGGATATCCGAGCAATATCTCAGAAACTCAGATAATAAAAGATAACTAGAGACAATTTGAGGTTTTTCCAACGTCTTGAAGACTGAGAGCCGCCATATCACCGGCAAACTTGAAAAAAGATTCGAGTGATGTGGGCGATCTGAATTCTAACGATACCGTCAATGTAAAAGACGTGGCTGATGGGTGGAAAAAAAGCAAATTGAGGCCCCAATAGAGCAACGCTCATTATCTACGAGTGAAACGGAGTGTGCTGACAACAGTGATTTGCAGAATATGTCAGGATTGAAGGATCTTTGTGCCAGTCGTAGGCCGAGCCTGGAAGAAGAGAGCAAGCAAAGTATGGATACTACTCACGATTTATTAGATTTTGGCGATGTGGCTTTCAGCGATTCAGAGACTATATTTCCTGGCATAATCCAGAGTCAAGCGATGTTGAGTTCAATAGTGTAGAGAATTTGAATTCAAGACATGGTCTAGAGTTGATCAAGTTGGGTAATAAAGATTCCAGGCTCAAGAAGGTACTAAATTGGAGGCGTTCTGGGAAGCGTCTCCGATCCAAGTGAGGACGACGAGATCGACTTAAGTAAGAGTTATGAACAAAACATGAATAATTTTTGGAACTCTATTGTGAAGGGCTAGAATTCAAAAGTTTTCAACGAAATGATACCTGAACAGGTGTTTTTGGGTGGAGACGAGGCTCAGTCGTACCACACAAGAGTTTCTTTACTCTTTAAAAAACATTGATGCCAAATTGTGCCAAAATATCTGAAATATCCGGATATCTGAGTAAGATACCGGATATTTCAAAAGAGAAAAGTCAGTTCAGATAATCAAAAGTTTGAGACATTTTGAGATAACCATCACTGGCTCATTAATGATTGGCTGATCTCCGGGGATGTATTGAAATTCAAGGCGTGATTGATGTCTTGAGATTCGTTTTTCGTTGAATACAACAAATAAAACGGTTTACTCAGGTTCATTCATGGCACTACCGAACCAGGTGCGGGATCTCATATAAGTGTCTTGATCTAATCTTGCACTGCCTTGGATTCAAATTGAATTAATAGGCTTTCGTTAATAATTGCAACTACCAGCTAGTATCGTTGTTGAGAATAGTACCCTCTCAACCCACTGGATCGATTTCGTCAATCACTTCAAGCCTACGAGCCGACAGAATTACCCAGAATCTAATACACACGGCCCCCACCCAACCATAAACATGCTATAATACAACTCAAATCGCGATTATCACCTCACAGATCACCTCACAGATATTCCCAAAGATCACCTGAAGACCTCCTCAAGAATCAATTCAAGACCTCCCAAAGATCACCTCACAGATCTTCCCAAAGATCACCTCACAAATCACCCCAAAGATCACCTGAAGACCTCCTCAAGAATCAATTCAAGACCTCCCAAAGATCACCTCAAGACCTCCTAAAAGATCACCTCACAGATCCCCCAGATCACCTCAAGACCTCCTCAGATATCCCCAGAAAGTCCGCAGAGACACTCAAATGATATCCTCCATATCTTCGTCCTCTTCCTCTTCGTCCTTCTCCTCCGCCACCTCACTAGTAGCATCCTGGCCCAAACGGGCCGCCCTCTCCGCGTCTCTCAATCTCTTGTACTCCGGCTTCAAGTTGTACTTCGAAGTATAAGGCCCCTTCTTGATGAGGTTGGCAATCAGCTCGAGCGACTCCTTCAAGTACGTCTCGGGCTGGCGCGTGCGCTCCTTGAGCCCCTTCATCGACCAGTACTCGTACTCCTCGAAAAGACGGAAAAGCAAGTCCAACAAGTCCTTTTGTGGCATTCTGATAGCACGGCCCTCGCTCTTGCTTTTGTGGGTCGTCGACTTGAGGAACATCGACGTGCTTTTTCCCGTGAGCGAAGGCCCCACTTGGGACTGCACCACGCCGGGGATTTCGGTGAGAAACGTGACTTTCGGCCGCTCTTTTTCCTGCGATATGTTTTGTCTTCGACTAAGCATCTGAGAGTATTTGGAATCGCCTCTCAGCGGGGTAACCTGGCAGTCGTGCACGATTTTTCCTGTGAGACTGGTCTTCTTGGGGATGGTCTTGACAAAGGACACGAACTTGCGGTCGTCCGACCCGTTTTTCTGCACTTTGAAGAACTTTTTCTTCTGGAAACTGTTCTTGTCGAGGTCTGGGAGTGCTGGCTGCGAGGGCATTTCCCCAACCTCGGTACGCTCCAGCTGGAACCGTTTTAGGTTCTCCTCGCTGAACACGTACGAGTTTCTTACGTTACTATTAAGGACAGAAAGGTTGTATTCCAGAGGAATGTCGTCTGACCGTTCCAGCTCGTCTAGAACAAGCTTGATTTCGTGTTTTTGTCGCCCGGAAGCGGTCTGAACCGTGCGGCTCTTCACCTGGCCCAACTGCTGGCCATGTAGGCGGTCTCGGCGGGCCCACTTGTCTGCCAAATATCGAGGCAACTTCACCAACCATACTTTTTGTGCCCCGTTTGCTAGATTCATATCGAGCGACTCGTTTTCTTCTAGGTAGTCCTCCGGGTCGGAAAGCAAAGCGTGGTCTCCCGATCCGTCGTCATTGTCCTCCTTCTTTACGGAAATATCCTCACTTTTAGAAGTACCGGAGCCGCCAGATCTTGGCGCCGATTCTGACGCGGTCTCGCGCTTCAAAACCGCCTCTTTTTTCAAGGGGCTGGCTGTGCTCATGGAGTATACGGCGAAACGCTTCTCGTCACGAAAAAAGAAGGGTGTTGGCTGGTCGACTCGGGAAAAGCAGGCAACAAAGAGGCATTATGGAGAAGGTAAGGTGAGGTTAGGTATGGTGAGCGTGGTGCACGGGTGTGGCATATGGGCCATGGGGGGAGGTGGAGCTGGGAACGTGGTAAACATTTTTTCTTGGTCTTTTTGATAGAAGGAGGTTTTAGTGGTAGCAGTTTGTGTTTGCATGACTGGGGTGACATTCCCATACTAGTCTTTCTCATACTTGAAATTCATACTAGTCTTTCCCACACTAGTTAATTGCACCCAACCTCAGAAGCTATTAGGTATGTTATGATGAAAACATGTGAGACAGGATATTAATTTTTCTTCCTTTCTATGTTTACAACATCTAGATATGCCTCTGATGCTTTTGGCAAAGTCAGGATATCATTGCCTTATCTCTGCAGTAAAGGGGTTTCCATCTTAGCTTCCTAGCCATCTTTTTGAGCATTCTAGATCTATGATCAAATTGTTTATGCACTCTATTGTAGGAGCCTGATCTGGACAAGATGAAAAGTCAAAAATCCACTGAGACCTGCAATGTGCTATACGTACCCTCAACGGATAAGATGCTGCAAGCAGAGATCTTGGGGGACATCTCTCTTGGCCTTGATCCACTCACGGAACGATACCCATTCTTGATGATTTTATTCGGAGAAAACATGATCATTCTATGCAAAAGACGTGCGATTTTGTGTTGTATCCTCGAAAGATTGACCTTGAGATCCTCCAAAGCCGAATTTGGAAGTTTGAGCCCGGTTTTGCCTGATGTATCGATGAGTTTCCTAAGAACGGAACAAATCCTCCTCCTGCATCAATTCTGACTCCATTGAATGCTTTGGGCTCATTGAGCTGGAATTAGGAAGTGAAAATGGGTGTCTGTAGCTATCAGTTGTTGCAGAATCTTGAGCTACCATGGGCTGTTCATCGAATGAAATCACACTATTCGCGATATCAAATGTTTTATTAGCCATAGGTTTAGTCTCTTCAGTGACTGTTCTTCAAATGTAGGCGTCTCCGCGTTGACTGTAGACTTGTTATAGACTAGTCTGCTCGTGTTGCGCGTAAAGACTTTCGGCAGCTGATTTTTAGCATAACTCAATGGACTTCTCATCTCTGATGTTTGCGAATCGGTGCCTTTATGGCATTTGACGTGGCTAATAAGAGTGCCTCCATTGTTGATATTCGGTTGTTCTCAAGAGAGTAACTACCTGAGCCATTTCTCCCTAGTAGGACCCAGAAGGGACCCAGAAGGAGCGACCAGAATGGGCGGAAGTTTATCCTGAATCGAAGAGGCTTATTGAGGAGGGCCCGGATAATTGTCTGGTTGCATAAAGATCTGGAATCGACAGTGGTACCGGTGATAAAGAAGGAGTTGGTGTATATGTTTCGGGTATAATTGTGGGTCCCAAAGGTAGCCAAGTTGTGACTAAGACATTTTGGTCATATTGGTTCACGGGTTCCTCAGAGACTGGTCTTGTCTTTGAATTGTATCGTTTACTTTCATGTTCAGCGCACAACTGTTGATCATTTCATCAGTTGATGCATAGTTCAAAGACACTTTGGCTCTTTCGTTCACAAGGCCCAAGAGCTCGTTCAAATCCCACGGAAGTACGACATTGAGGTACTTCATGTCATTTTTGAGCTTGTTGTATGCTAAGTGAGCATCGTAGGGATTGCAGCAGTCACAAACTGGAATGACCCGGCAGCCTCACGCCCTAAATTTGGGTCTGGAACAGGCCAGGGAGTAGCAACATCTCTGATGTTGGCTTCTTTCCACGACTGGTAGATTTACTGCCTAGATAGCGAGCCCAAAGATCTTTTGATCCATTCTATTGCTTTGATGAACGGAACCTGGTAATCATATTTCCCCTACATGATACCAAGGAGGAGCAATCGATGCAATGCCTTCTTTGTGGCATTCAAAAGACTTTTATGCATTTTTGAATCATCTTTATAATTTCTGAGAGAGCTCTCAGTTCCCGTGGAGAAATTCCAGTCAACTAAGAACCCCAGAGAAATACAAGTGCCACTGATAACCCCCTTCCCTACCAACTTGCGAAGATCAAAAGCTTTGTGAATGTTTTCCAAAGGGTCTGCTCAAAAGACTCAGAGGAGTACGACAGGGCTTTTTTTCTGCCGATATATTGACCGGACAAAGCAAAAGTAACTATTCTTCCGAGTTCCACATCAAAATATACTCTCTATGATGAGGCCTAGCTTTATCTCCAAAAGATACTGCCGATATCAATTCAGGTGGAAGTCTTTGCAGGGTGGCTGCAAAAACGACGAGCCTGCGTTCCATATTCTCGATATTAATTTGCTGTTCCCATGGCCCCTTTAAATATTCAAAAAGGGGCTGTCATCATCTGAAACATACCCCTCTTTTTTCGCAATCTACTTAAGCCCATGCCCGTCCCCTCATTTCTATTATTCTTTCCTACTCCTTTTTCCTCCGCTCCCATTTATGTTAATTTTACCATTTTACTTCCCTCACTTTCCATTTGAATCAGTTAACGACTCACACTCCTCTTCTAATTCAACACCCTTAGTAGTCAAAGTGGGAGAGCTCGGTACCGCTGAACCTTGCTGTCGCCTCCCTGGTCAGAGCTCCCTCAAAACTTGGTCAGACAACCCCTCTAGGGCAATTAACTACGTACATTTTGTCGAGTAAGCAGAAGCAGAGTTTTTTTAGATGGAACTCCCAAAGCAGGGTAAAAGCTGACGAGGGAGGGTGCGCATCACTCCCCAGCAATTGGGAAGGAGGCTCCCGGGGTAGATTGGTGATCTTTACGGCTTCTATAGTTTGGTTTTGGCAACCAAAAGGTGCAAGTGAGAGACGCCCCTAAAATAGCGCCCTATCATAAGAAGATAATCAACTCAAAACTCTTAAACAAACAGCTCAAGATTGTTCATAATAAATATACAGAATTACAGGCAAACCTGGTTATAAGAACACTCTTTCTAAGAATATCTCGGGAAACCTAGAATATTCTGGGCGATTTCGAAAGTAACGAGATCTTGGAATATCACATAGCTAAGGGCCAAAACCTGGACTCTTTGGAATGTTGTAATATTTTTTCGGAATATTCTCGTAAAAATACACACCCAAATTATCAGATGAAAATGTGTTTGCACTTCAAAGTTTTCGGATTTCACCTGTCACTAAAGCTTCCTCGTGAGAGAGTTTCGGTTACTGTCATGGGACGGAGGACGGCAGCTTCAAATAATGGAAAACGACTTTCGTGAGTTAATTCGACAGACCTTATAGAGCATCTTCAAAGAGTGGTTGGTTGCATTCGACAGCCACCCTGCCCGGGAAAAAGGGAAAGCACACTTACTATTAGACAATTTTAGTGGACACAAGGCAGATGTGGAAATATTAGAAGCGACACAAGCACTTCAGTACCGGGCGGTGCATTTTATTCCCGAAACTTGACTTCAAAATTGCAGCCATTGGGTCAAGGAATCATAAGTGCTTTCAATGCTCACTACAAAGAGTTATGGTTGGAGTTTATTCACGAAGAAACAACTCTTGGTCGTAACCACAGAAAAACTATGACAGTTCGAAAAGCGAATCATATTCATTGGAGGAACCATTCATGGCAGAGCCTCAAAGTGGACACGTTCATCAGCTGCTTTCGCAAAGCAGACATAATTGGTGAAGATGTTGAAGATTCTTCTTCACCTGGAAATACGGATCATCAATCAGACGAGTTTGCAAAGACGACTTTCAGTCTTCAGAAGACTCGCTGCAAGACACACTAATGATCAGTAGTCATTTGGACGAAAATGAACCGATGCAAACAGCTTCTGACGCTGAAAGAAGATTGTGTCTGAGAGTTGTTTACCTGGAACAAAAACTTTTGAAAGTCTTACGAAAGAATTAACTAGCTAATTGCTCGGCTTCATGACAAAAGCATCATTCGTGTCTCGTTGTCTGCAGAGGAGCTTGTGAATCTCTCTGAAGAAAGCGTCATAGGCGGACTTTTGATACCTTTCACAACTCATTGAAAAATTACAAGGTGGAGAGAGAGGCAGAGAATGCTCGTAAAAGCGAAGAAGACTTCGAACCGCCGCCAAATGAGCGTGTCTCCTTTCGTGAGTTGGTGTCAGGTATAGATCTCGTTGTTTAATTTCTCAAAGAAAGGGACTTCGAAGATCCTGGACTCGTCAGGCCCTAAAAATCTCGCAAATTGAAGAATTTAAGAAACATAAAAGAGCTTTAACTAATCAGACATCCTAAACTTCTTTTCGAATACATGAGATAATGAGAAGCCAGGTTTCGCTTGACTCACGAGTATGGCCGCCCCTTGAAATGCCACAACTCAAGATATTCCAAATACCCAGAGAACATACTGAACAGACCAAAAATGTACGGGGTTTACTTACCCTTGATAGTATTCCTAGCATTTTGGCGCCGAGGAAACATTCTTATAAGAGGTTTGCCTGTAGCACATAGTAGCCCTCACATGCGCACTTCCAAAATGGTCCATCCATAGATAGATAACCTGCACCGGTGCGGCAAACATACTTCATGTCTATTTCTATCTTCAACAAAACCACCTCGGGTCAAGGACTGTCCAATTAAGCCACAGGAGAAATCCACCTAAACAGATTTTCAAATATGGTCGCCGAGAGACGCGATCCGCTCGTCATCTCGAGGCCGTACTACCTCGAAAGCTTTGACTGCGGCTACTGCCATTGCAAAAAAGCTGCCAAATCGGGCAATTGCCTAGTTTTTCCTCCCTCTGCCAACATCCCCAAAACACCAACGCACGTGACCATCGGCTGCCTGGTGCAACAGATGACTTGTAGAGATTACGATGAGTTCATGAATATGGGGTTCCGCCGTCTGGGCAACTTTTTGTATAAGGGCGACATGCTCCGAGGCTGTTGTCGCATGTATACTATCAGAACACAGCTTCTGCAAATGAAAATTTCCAAGGAACATCGGCAAACGGTCAACCGGTTCAAGCGGGCCATCTCGGACCAAGAACCGGCAGGAAGAAAGCCGATAAACAATGAACCGTTCGAACTCACCTCTCTTATCGAAGCAGAGCAGGCTTCGTCCAGATTTCGTACCAGATTCGAGCCGGCCAAGTTTTCCGAGGAGAAGTTTGTTCTTTATAAGAAATACCAGGTGAGCGTGCACAACGATAAGCCACATGACGTCACACCGAGCCTGTTCAAGAACTTCCTTTGCCTGCTGCCTTTCCTCGATCACGAGATTGATGGAAACGAGGCTGAGTGGACAGAATTGAACTCGTGGGTGAATGAATGGGATAAAAATCTGGCTGGAAATACCCGCCGTGTACGAAGAGAGGGCCCTGTACACGAATGCTACTTTTTAGACGATAAACTCATTGCGATTTCTGTGTTGGATTTTCTTCCCACAGGCGTTTCCTCCGTGTACTTGATCTGGGACCCGGACTTTGCACACTTATCTCTAGGCACGCTTTCGGGGATCCGCGAGGTGCAGATGTGCCACCAGCTCAACCTCGGCTACTACTATCTAGGGTACTACATTGAGGATTGCGACAAGATGCGGTACAAAAAGAAGTTTGGCGGCGAGTTGTTGGACGTGTGCAACGAGGTGTACGTGCCTTTGGAGGCCGTCCGGCCCATGATGGGCGGTGATGATTTCTGGGTCATCACTGAAACGGGGAATGTGGTGGAATCTGAAACAGGATCTGAGACAGGATCTGAAACAAAAGCTGAAACAGAAGGCATCAGTGTGGATCTAAATGCCGACGACTGTGAGCACGAGCTCTGTTTATCTGGTCAGCCGGGAAACTGGCACGCCAACTTGGCGAATGTGGCTGCGGATATCTACGGAAACAAAGAGACGTACGAGGCTGCAAAAACGGCACAAACTATATTGAAAACACAGTTGGGCTATACGGCATCAGAGCTTCCAGCGGTGTTACCTGGAACTATCCCTCTCTATCAGATCTTGAACTGGGTAGAGGAAAAGGCGATCGACGGCGAGCTTCCAGCCTCTGTTTTTGACACACGTACAGGCCGCATGCACGAGTGCAGCATTGAGGAGTTGAGCCAAAGAGAGAGGAATCACGTGATGGACTTTCTTCGTCTTTTCGGGTTGGAGCGAATGCAGCATGCTATCATCATAGCATAGATGTTTTGTTTCCGGAGGAGCATCAGAGGAGCATCAGTGGAGCATGATTCAATTTGAACTAGTGAGAGATACTGTCACTGAATTCCTCCATCATTTGAAAGATCGTTAGGTGTCGCAAGCCCTACAAAATTTGGGCTCGATTGAGGCTTTTCTTCAGCCTGGCCAAAGGCTCGGAATTTCAGTTCCGGAACAATACGATTTTCGAAATTGCGTTCTTGAGCGACACTATAAAGCCCCTTGACTTGCAAGAAAGTTTTTCCATTCCACCTGCCAAACAAGGAAGAAGATGCACGTGATCAATTACGCCCTCTTATTCATCTTTGCCTGTATCCTGGCAGTGTCGGACATCCCAGGCTACACAAAAACAACACATGTACCTGTCCCTGTGAAGACCTTGATCTGTGAAGATATTCACAAATGCGACATTTCTTCCAATGGAGAGTCCGACACTGGGCACCGAAGGATCTCGTTCGAATTGGATAACATTATTGCCTTCATGGGGTCTTTTATCGTTGACCAGCATTTTGAGGTGGAAAGTTTCGAGAACGCAGCGGAGTTGATTGAGCAGAAACTTGCCGATATCAGCATTTGGATCCTGAATGAGAACCTCCCGAGAAGCGTTCACCGTCAGTTTAAAGTGGCTACTTTCATGTTTTCGAGAATGGCTGATGCGATTGAGATGATGAAGCATTTTCAGCTCACAAGTTCAACGGAAAGCTACTTGGTTTACTGTGTGATAGACCTCAGTGTGCTGCTTATGGGACTCTTTGATCTACACGGAAACCCAAAACAACAGACACCTGAAATGACGAAGATGATTGTTCGTTTCGGGCAACTCTTGCCGTTCTGGAAACAAGAGTTCGATCTCTTGCCGAACGTGAAATTCGGGACAAGACATACGTTTGGGAAATATAGCGCACAAGCGAACGAGATGCTAGCCAAATTGCTGTGATCTTGAGCCAAATTGAAGCTCTGACTTTTGGCAGAACATGCAGGTTTCCTTTGAGGTTTTTATTTGGCTCGCCCAATACAATTGTGTGTGGAGCTTGGCAAACTAAGAGGGCTACCGGAAAAGTCTTATTTGATTGGCAGGGTATGTGTGATTGATGGACGATACTGCCAGGAACGTGAGATACTAGCCATCAAAGCTTCGAGGCTTTATTTGGAACGAAGTTGGGATATCTCGTGTATTGTACTCCGTCTTCCATGTCGCCGCTGAAGAGGGCAAGGGACGGTTTGCATGCGGAAAACGCCTACATGATTTTGGTTATGGAAGGTCGTCTGCAATACTAACTATGCTTTTGTCTTTGACGTTCTTCCGTGCAAACAGCTTCGTCTTTGATATAATCGAAGCCTCTTGAGGGTCGCAGATTTGTTCACATCATAGATTGGAGTTTCATTTGTCGCCGATGTTGCAACAAACAGTCGTAACCGACTGAACATGATGCTCACTACATCTTGAGGTACGTGGCGAAATTTTGAGAGCTGTTATCTCGAAATGAAGAGAAGACGCATACCGGGAGTGTCGTTACATACTTTTATGTACACGTGGTACACTCGTTTCATTTCTGTCCACATCATCGGATTCGAGAAAACAATGAAGGTGATTCCTCGTCCGTTTTCCTAGTGCATCGGTTCTCTCGTATCAATATTAGGACAACCAAGTGAGAAGATGATTGGAGGGTGTCAACTAAACTATGGCTGCTCCCGATACATTTGCGCACTAGGCAGGTGTGGATCTCTTCAATTTATCATGGATTTTACCCAGTGGCAATTTAATGTCAAGTTTTGTCTCAAATGGTCAGAAGAAGAACCCACAACGGATTGCCCTTTTTTACATCGGGATACTTCGAAAGAGCGCAACCGAAAAATATTGTGTTTGTGAAATTTCAAGCATATATATTGCTCACCGAATTTGGCGAGCGATCGAGTCAAGCAGGCATCCAGTGTCTACTAACTTATTTCAAATGAGACCTTAAGAGCAAAGAAGTTGCGATGAAGTTGCTGGGAACGAGCATTATTCTCCACATCTCGACAATATTTCTCATCGATTGCCCCATCAAGAAGATTTGGCGTTCTAGACTTGCAAGTCGCTTTCCAAATCAGAAACAACGTCTCCAAGAATATCAGTTACACCGTCCAAAAGCCCATCAACCGTTGAACCAACGTCTCCAAGAAGACTGTCATCTGCGGCCCTAACCTGCAAGTCGCTTTCCAAATCAGAAACAACGTCCCCAAGCACATCGCTTACACCGTCCAAAAGCCCATCAACCGTTGAACCAACGTCTCCAAGAAGACTCTCATCTGTGGCTCTAGCCTGCAAGTCGCTTTCCAAATCAGAAACAACGTCCCCAAGCACATCGCTTACACCGTCCAAAAGACCATCAACCGTTGAGCCAACGTCTCCAAGAAGACTATCGTCATCCGCAGCGTCTCTTTTCGATTTTAAATCACCTTCGACGCCAGAAACAACATTGCCAAGAATGCCGGTAACACCATCCAAAAGACCATCAACAGTGGAGCCCACATCACCAACGAGACTGTCGGTGTTCCTTTTTTTGGCGGCGTAGCCAACCGGAGAGGAAGCGGCGAGAGTGGCAAGGCCAAGGGAGAAAAAAACGGAGAACTTCATTCGAAATGTTTGGGAGATAGCTTTGAGGTGGGGGAGCTGATGAAGAGAAAGTGACAAGCACTTGGAAATACCGACCGTCTTAAATACTTTTGAGTCTTTGGTTTCCGAGATCGGGTCGGGTGTTTGAAGCATGTGACAAGGTGTTGTTTGACTCTGTTGTTGATCTATTTCGGGGTCCAATGTGTACGCATTTGGCGCAAATATGCATCGTTCACGGAGTAGGTTTGACACTGCATTCTCAGCACATACCTCTGTCTACAAGATAGGAAAACCCAAGGGGTTACTATCAGAAGTGATTATGGTCAAGAGTGAGCTTTGAGACTGTCCGAAAACTCACAAACACCAAAAATCATATTCACACACTTGCACCAGTTGCAATTCACATTCAAGTGGATTCGACATATGGCACTTTCAGCGAGTTCGGATGTTCAGGAATGGACCAGAATGGTCGTTGCAAAAATAGACTGCGTCTAATTCTCGTTCCCCTTCCTCATAACCATCGAATTGCGCTTGATAAGGTAGGCTAATGCAATCCTATGCGACGTCATGTACCGCGCATACCCGTCTTTCGCCGGCCTCCATCACTTTGGATTGACCAAAGATGTTGGAATTTTGACAGATAGAATCTGGCCACAGATACTCATTGGCATCTATAAATCGAAGGACTAACAATACTCGATAGATGTCATATGTTGTCCTGCCCCGAAAGCTGTATCTTGGGAGAAACGTCAAAATCTTGAAGCCCCTTTTGAAAGTCAGGCACTATCGGCGCACATCAAATCTTACTGACCGGCTCGGTCCGGCAATTTTTAACGACGCACAAAGCCTCACGCAACTTGTTCCATTTATCCGTGACCACGTTTTTCACCCGGGATAATATCATTCCAGATGTGAGTTGTTATCTTCAACAATCAATGTCTAGCCCATTTCTGGGAGAGAAGAAACAGGCGTCGTCATTTTCCAGCACTCCGGAGCACTCCACGAAAAAGGAAGAACGGTTTGATTCTCTTTGGGCGGTATATCGTTGTTCGAGTTTTGATTATTGTGGCAACTTAAAGTTCTCACGACTTCTTTGATCCCTTGCCACGAGGCTTGTACCACGTACATATCGAAATGAGGCTCACCCGAAAATGGTACTACAAGGCTTGTATGCGATGTTTGAAGTGGGTCCAATATCAAAAGTGGTCATTCTTTACTCAGGAGCATCGAGAGCTCTTGTGTGACATCTCGCAACTTAAGATGTAGATGAATCAACGAGTCCGGGCCCGTGAATGCATTAAACGTCAATTCCATAAAAAGGCATACACGATCTTTACTACTTCCTTGTTATCCGTTACCACACGCAACCTCAGGCATGAGACAGGTAAAGGAAGCCACAAAAATGCGTTCACATGTCATATCTGTTGATGAAAATGCTAAATACCGAGTACCATAATCTTGACTTACTCTCGATTCTTCGAAATATGAGATTCTTCTCCATGTCCATGTGACAACCGCACTTTCCGAGCTCATGTAAACTCGATCAATACTTTGGAACGGCAATTCGGTCACTGTTGTGCCATAGGCAACCAGTGAACTTGGTGTTGAGCCATAATTTCAATCTTGGAAATGATCCTAGAGAAATACTTTAATAGGATTACTTTACTATCCAAGATCCATCGTGTCGATACAATGGAGTACTGCTAATGCATCATGTGAATACCAGTTGGCACTAACAAAACTTGGGACCACCGAAATCATTTCCCCCCACCGGGTGCCACCAATACGCAAATTCTCTCTTGTACCTGAAAAAAAGCACAACTACTCACTTTTTGCCAGCACTTTTTATCATCTATTAAACACTGTAGCCTACGCTTATCTTGCCATTCTAGTATCAGTCCTCCCGGGAAGCACAGTCCCAGATGAAACTAGCGTTACGGCCATTTGACGATTCAGACTATTACCATAACGATCTCTTGATCAAAAAATACAAATTCGCTTCGACTCAAGAAAAACATGGAGTCCGTAAAAAACCACACCCTCTTTGGGCGTGTGCACCCGTACACCACGAGGGCTCAAGGCTCGTCCATCTGCAGGCACAGCACCGCTGCGATGAGGTTACCCGCCCCTGGCAAAACTATATAAGCACGCGCACCGATCCGCCTTTCCTGGTTTTAGTTTTTTTCTCTGTCGACGTACTTCATAGGATCATTTCTATAGGTCACGTTCCACAATGACTCTTCTAAAGAGCCACTGAATCCAACTTGGTTGATGAGTAAGATACCCTTGCGCCCTCAAAGTGAGAACCAATTTAGCTTGTCCACGATCTTTTGCGGTCTGGTCATCTACAATTTGTTTGCCTTTACTATGACACCTTTCCTTGTGAAAGTGTGTTTCAAAGGAGCGATGATCTTGACCCTTTTTCGAATGCCTCTTCGGAGGAATCGGCTTAGGGTGGGCGCAAGAGGCAGTCTGACAAGTTACACGCCAAAGGCATTTCTATTCAGGAGTGCCAATGGCTGTGACTATAGTTAACCTATGGTTGTGTCGACCACTGTAGAGAGTTCTTTAGGTTATTTTTCGAGAGCAATCCAGAGAAATAGCCCGAAGTAGCTTGAGAGGGCATCTGACTTTTTGTTATCCAGGTCTTCGATTCTGTGATATCCTCTATTCTCTTCCTCACACAATGCTTTATTCGTTCGTTTCATTTCCGTTAGCCGGTGGAGCGTTTCTACATTTTCTTGCTGCTAGACGGTCGCATACGCAGTGTGGAAGTCAGGGTGAGTGTGCAAGTGTACGCGATGTCAAGCAAACAGCGTTGCCTTGATGTGGAGCTCACTACTTTAGCAAACTCCGTAACATCACCTTTGTTTGTCTCTATCATACCAAATCATCATGGCTTATAGCAAGCGATTTTGTGACTTCATACAATCATGGACTAGCTCCAGCTTCTCACGCTATAGTAATTATGCTGGCCTAGTCCGAACGCACCTCCCACTACACTAAACTTCGATGTCAGAAAGTCGTATAGTCAGTGAAGATAGTATCTGGACTTCCGTGATTCAAACGTCTTCTAGCTTCCCTATTTTACCATCGCACTTTCCATCAGAGTTGTGGGTAATTCGTGAATATCGTGAGTATCGTAATCGTAATAGCTATTTACGATGATTTTTGAAAAATTTATTACGATTACGATTTTCAGTGATTTTGTAAAGTCCACGGGGGGTTTTGACAGTGAAAGACAACGCAGCACAGATGGTGAGCTTCTCCATGTCAGCACTATCTGTATCTTCGTTCTCTGCAATAAACGTATTTTCACAAAGAAGAGAAACAAAAAGCTGTCAGAACTGATCAAATGTTGAATTTCCTCAAAGATATAGGTAAGCTTCTCGATAGTGAGAAGAATGATAGTGATTGGATTGAAACCGAGGAGGAGCCTTTGAGTATGAAGACCAAATTATTGATGATTTGGCCGCAAGGTCAAGGGAGAGCTGGTGGGAGGCCTCCGATAACTTCATCAAGGACATGAGCAACCTTGAGTTACTCGACATCAGAGATACGATTGTGGAAAAAAATTCTGGGATAACTACCGAGAATCTGGGCCAAAAAATCACGTTCGGATGAGTGACAGAGATCTTGCATAAGGGGAAAATTTTTTGATAAATGCTGGGAAGCTTAATACTGCTCGACAAGTGATCCAAGCTGATACGTCGTGGTATGCTGTAGAAGGCAACTTCATCAGCGCGATCCTCACACGTCAAGTCAATTTCTAAAACTTGCGAAAGGCCTTGCAAAGTATCTTGACTACTAATAGATTGTATAAGCACCTAGAGCACAATTGCTCTCGTGGCTGGCTCCGTTTCCCGAATGTTGATTGATCATATTAGCCACGACACGATTTTCGTATTACGCGTAATCCGATTTGTAATTACGAATGCGAAAAATTGTCATTACGATTTCGATGCAAAAAAAATTCGTAATCGTATTTACGAATCGTATTACGACAAACCACAGCACTAAGTAAGAACACCAGCTCGAGAATTGCCACCAAAACGTCGACCCAAATAGATGTGAAAATTTGAATCTGGATAATCGTTAAGAGACGTAATCGATCATTCGAACTTGGGGCATGCTCATCCCGCGAATGCAAAGAGTAATGCGGTTGTCAGCACTCCAGATTGTGAAATGTGACAGAGCTCGGTTTATCACGATTATCGAAAAATGAATCTGAAGGATTACATGTGTATCCTCCCCACGGATCTCCCATACTTTGTTGTGTCTCAACACATTAAATGTTGAATACACTTCCCACGGTGCCCATCATGATTGTGCACCGCAGTGACACCGGATCGGCTCTCAAAATGCTTGCAGGGCAAATGCCGAGTATATGCAGTGCATACATATACACGCGTGGAGCCCGCGTGGTCAGTGAGCGCTGCCGCGACAAGGCGTGAAGGTGGAACTTAATGCCTCAACACCCAAAAAAAATGTGTCATTTTGCCTAATCTTCTTCCGCCAGTGCCTCAAATCCACATATTTCTTCAATTTCTTGGGTTCCCATCTGTCGTTTTGGCGGCCGTTGAGCACGCATTTTCCTGTATGACAAATTAAACAAGGCAACGTCTGAACCTGCATTTTACAAAAATATGCACACCAACAAAGGCTCGCGACGCGGAACGGAGTTAACGGACAAATAAAGCCAGATCCCGCATCGGAGCACCCCGCGAGCAGCACGTCAAACGCTGCGAGGCTTATCGGCGTCGACGTGATGCACGTCCGTTTGAAAGTATGCGAGCTATTTCCACTCAGGCAGCCCTTGGCGACCGCTACCCATCAATAGAATTTAACGCCATATTAGCGCCCACTTTATCTTACCGTTGTTCTTCGTGTGTGCTTCTGATCATTTCGCTCGTCGGCCAGTTGTGTGATCATTGCTCAGGCATCATAGATAAAGACAACACCAATACTGAAAAAAATATTTATACTATCAAGAGTCTGGAATAATATTGGAATGGTGCGCCGGTCAAGAGGCGTATATGTGGCCATTTTGACGGCGCTTATCTTTGTCATCATCTTTTGTGTGCTCAGCAAAGAAGGTCCTCTGGCCACGCTTTTTTCGGGAAAGTTCTTGCAATTCACATTAGAATTCTCCGAATTTAACCATATCTTTGAGGTCAAGGATTCGTACTCCTTGGATAAGTGGGCAGAAGCGATATACAGACAAAAGCTCCTAGACAACAAGGATGACGTTGCCGGTCGGATGGCCAAGCTTATTATCGATGGACTGGAAGAACACCGCAACGTTATCGAGCTACCGGCGTTTTTATCAAATAAAGGCGAAAATCCACATTTGGCTCCTCACGACCCCCGGCTCACCCTTGGGATCTTGTTTAGCGATTTTAACCATCGTTTGATAAGCGGGCAGGCGGCTGAAACGCTCCAATTAGATTATTTTCACTGGGGCGACTGGACGGATTTATCTACTTTGGATAACAAGATGCTCTCGGTGGGAGAAAGCCAGATGTCGTGCAAGTCTCTAAACCAGGAAGCAAAGTCACCAGATGTTCCCGACGCGTATACTTATTGTTACGACGACGATCACATTGCTGCAATGCTCGCTAACCATACAGTGGATCCTTCTATTCGGCCTTACTTTCACAAAATCGCAGAATCAGCATATAAGGCGGGATTGCACGCGTATAAATGTCCGAAACGGGCCGCTGGACGCGTGCGTGCTATGGCTGCGGCGTCGTATCTCCATGACTTCATGCCTCCGCCCATGGCGGTGAATTTTATCTTTCAAGATCAGGGCAAGAACCCTTTCTCGTTCCATGTCCAGGTGAACCAGGACATAGAAGGCCGAGAGCGGCTCATCGACACGCCAATTGCTCTGGGGGTGGCCCAAAAGAGCGGAAAACTCGATCTTCGCCACGAGCTTTCGCAACTCATTTCTCGTATTAGTCTGGGTACTGACACATCCCTCAGTCACGAGAAAAGCCTCCTGCATTCCTACTTCATAGACAACCTGAGCGATATCGCTACTGATCTTTCGCAAAGTCCGGACTTGGTGCCGCAGGACCAGCTTTATCTCAACAGTCTTCGGTACTCTCTTAGCACGAATAGCCCGACAAAGTATTTCTATGAGGCACTTTTGGTGAGAAGCGAAAGGAATTGGGCTATGGGCGGGCATCACGACTGGCGTTTCTTCAAGAGTCTGAAAGTGTCCCTGGACCAGCATCTACCACTATTACATGGCCTCATTCTGGCATGGTTGCGGTTCACAAACGCAAATGATATCACCACATGGATTGCACACGGGTCCCTTCTAGGCTGGTACTGGAATGGGCTCTCGTTTCCCTGGGACTCGGATTATGACGTGCAGGTGCCCATTTCTGATCTTCACAAACTCGCACGCAAGTTTAATCAGACCGTAATTGTGGATGTGGGTTCAGCTATGTCCCCAGAAGTGAGACTAGGTCGATATTTCTTGGACTGCGGCACATGGACCAGCCACCGGGATGCGGGGAACGGACTCAATAACATCGATGCTCGGTTCATCGACATGGACTCGGGGCTCTACATCGATATCACTGCCCTTGCGGTGTCGGCCAACATGTCCCCCAAACGGTACGACGAGTATCTTCTGGAGAAATTTCAAAGACCATCTGTTCAAAGACAAAGTGACCCAGACCCGCAGTTTGAACTCGAAAGGAACAATGCCGGCCGTTTGTACAATTGCAGAAACAGACACGTTCTGTCACTTCTGGAACTCTCGCCTCTTAGACTCACCATGATGGAGGGTGTTTTGGCCTATGTCCCCAACCGGTTCACCGACGCTCTCCAGGCCGAGTACGGGAGAACCGGCATCGATTCTCAGAAGTTCAGATCGTTTGCGTTTTTGCCAAGACTTCGCCTCTGGGCCAACTACAAGGTCATTGCCCGCTATATGCGGGAAAAACAGGCCCAGAACTTAGAAGTCCAGTTGGGGGACGATGCAAAACCTGCGCTGCTGGCCGTTGACAAGCTTTCCATCTTCACGTTCAGTGACCAGGACTACTTAGAGCTCATGGCGGCAGAAAAGGACCTCCTTTTCGAGTACCTTATGACTAAAGAGGCTACTAGCTTTCATCAAAAAGAAATGGAGTTGCTCCTTCTGGGCTTGTCCACCGAGAGTCTCTTCAATGAGAGCGCCGCAGACTTAGCCTCGAAACATCTTCGTCCTGACTTCAACAACTACGTCGCCGTCAAATACGGGCAAGATTTCTCGCTGAGAATGAACGAGTACCTTGAAAAGTATCAAGAGTTCAAGAAGGGCAAGGAGACGTCAGGTCCGCAAGAGGAGAAGAAAAACAGCCCACCGTCTAACCACCAATTTCCTCTTTTGGTACAAGACACCGATGAGGCGTATGACGAGGTTCGGACCCGGCCCGATCGGAGCATGAAGGTCCTAGAGGCGTGATGGAGAGTATGACTGAATTTGAGATAGTTAGAAGATATCAGATGAAAACGAGGGTTTTGGTGATCATTGTTGTCAATGCTATATGATGCTTTGCGAAGATGTCTAGTGTCTGGAAACAGGTTGCTTTAAAATGCCGGAACATACCATGTACAGTTGTCCACCGACAAGCAATTTCGGATTCGCGACGACTCGTTAAAAGCGCTTTTATTTATACGAGGATGAACGAGCATACTGGCTTTTGGAAAAGATGGCTATGTAGCATCACTTACAGCCAGTCTCTCTGAGTTCAAGAATTACGGAGGTTTGGAAAGTCAAATGCAAATGTACCGCCGGTAGTATAACAAATAATCAGGCTGATTACATCGTGGTTTCTTTTTAAACTTCCTGAGAAAAACCAATATGAAAGCGATGAAAACAAAGATGAAAGAGATACAATTCAAGTTGATAAGGAGGAAAAGAATAATCGTGACCTCCGTATAAATGACGAAGAAACCTGAAGCAGACATTCACACTGAAAGTGCAATCTTCAATAGATTACACTAGTCTTCGATAAGCTGTACCTTTTCTCTAGTCAAAATGGTTTATTTGAATATTCGGGTCTGACTGTATGCCTTGTCATAAGTAATCGCATGAAGTGACGATACCCTAATTGTTGATCTTCTTTCTCTTGTGGAATCCAATATTTGGAAAGTTTTCAAGTGCTAGGGCTTCTAGAAAGTTCGAAGCGACGATCCGAAAGGACGAATACGCTAGATTCGTTGTACCGAATCCTTTCCTAGTAGAGCCGAACCCGTTATCGTACTCATCACTGCCCATGAGAGAAAACAGGTATTCGTGGAGCCCATACGTATCTTGATTGCAACAAATCGATGAGAATCTCGGATTCTTCCTGAAGACTCATAAGCGTTGTCGCAATTCCCAGAGGATCCCTATGAGTCTTGTCACTACCCAAAAAACCAAAATCGTCCTGGTTTCTGCTAGAGTATCCGTGAGTGTCGTTGCTACCTCAGATGAAGACCCAAACTGATTAGTAGACGATCCATCATAAGCATCCTGATTCTGACCATTTAATCCATAAGTATCACCATCGTTCCTCGATGGGACAGTTTTATTCGTCGATGGTTCATGATTGTTACCACCTCTACCAGAAATCAGGGCCTTAATATAGTCAAAACTGAGCCGAACACCTCTTCTTGAGAGATTTTCATAGTGGAGTCCACATCGACCTCACCAAGTTAGTCAATATCCGATTCCACACGGAGAGTGGTAATTTTCTCGTCCATCATTGAAACCAACTCATCGTAGACTGCGCGTAACCAAATCACCCTTTCTAATCCTATGCACTTTTGTTCACACAGTAAAAGTGCCACGACGGTACAATATGTAGTTTTGTATGACAAATTGTGAGCACCGAGTAGATTTAGTATGGCGAGGTGAACTAACACCATAAAATGCCTCAGTTCTACCCCGTAGGGTCTTGAATAAGTAGAGTCAACTTCTGTTTTTTTCCTTTTGACCAAAGCATTAAAATTTTGACCCACTGTTCTTCTGCCAGGCTAATTTCGCAGCCAATAACCTCACGTGTGAGCACCTTTAAATCTACAAATACCGCCAGAAGCCCCGGAGTTTTCACACAGAATAAGCCAGAGGCAAATGCAAGCGAAAACAAGCCAAATAACTCCAAAAATCACGCCTTCTTGTCGGAATTCTCCCCGGTTCAACTGCCCAATATCACTGATGCACGGGTCTTTTCACAGCACCAAATACCTCTATCGAAGCAATCTGCTACGGCTAGTCAAATCAATGGTGATTACACTTGGGTGAATGAAACTACTCCAGCTTAATGCTATGAGAAAATTTAATAAAAAGAAGATTGCAGGGTGTTGGTGCTTATCTGCAGGTCACCTACCCCAGCGGTTTAGGCCCTGACGAATTCACCACTAATTCAAAAAGACTTTGTTTTTTCGCATGAAATGGGCATTAATACCGTGCATCTCACGTACTGATGTATTTATTCGAAGTACTCTCTCGTTGTGGCGTTTGTAGTGGGACCGAAATTGGCGTGCTTCGTCTCGGCTTTTTTTTAAAGAAACACCATATGTTGGAACTTGTGACAACTCTTGTGTTAAGTGCGTTCTCACAGGTATCTACGCGATCAGTGTTTATAGATAGTTCAGCTGTCTTGGTTTGATCAGCTTAGTCTATCTTTTAGATTGTAATTCCGTCAAAGAGGAAAACTATTTACTACGCCTCATCCGCAAATTTTTCTTGCTCCCGGATGCTCGCGGTCGTGCACT
>JAKTWD010000028.1:0-14120 GCA_030581935.1 Metschnikowia corniflorae | reverse complement strand
ATATTACGGAAAAAATATCTTTGGACCAAGTCCGACGTCAAAAAACTATATTGCTTAGAAGCATACCATAATATGTCGTAACCACATCTCAGGTGTGGATACCGCCCGGGGATGTCACTCAAATCTTGATCTGCCAGACAACCCCTGCCCAAAATATGATGAACTTCTCATTCATCTTTCCTTTTACTTTCAATTGTCATCGACCCATCGAATTGATCCGATAGATTGTTTTAGATACTAGTCTATCCAGTAAGGTAACAAGAACAACGCCGTCCCTTTTTCCCTGCATCGAACCGAATAGGTCCGCTTAGTGACTTAAACAAACCAGTAAAGGCATTTTAAATATGGTACGTGACGTCTTGCGAGGCTAGTATCTCTTTGATTCGTCGATGGTCAATAGTTGTTACCACCTCTACCAGATATCGGGGCCTTACTCGGAGAACCATGTGTGTCTAGGTGTTGCTGGAAACATCATCGTTGCCAACTCTCCCGCGTTAGTCATAAGTATCATCATTGGTGTTTGGGATCCGTATTAATTACTAGTGGTAGATGACCCAAACTGATCATCGATGTTTACGGATCCGCATTGATCGAGTATGGACCTTCCGTCAAGTCACTAAGCAATCAAAGTGGGAATTGGAGACTAGGGTGATGTACATAGTAGCCCTAAACAGGCGAATCTCAAGACACAATTCGAAGATTTCAAAGGATTGGGGAGACGTCGATGCCAGTTTAACCTGAAATCTTGCTTATGGAATCATCCTAGCATTTGAAGCCTTATATCGAGGTAGCCCCTACTGGAGAATATGCTCTTTCACATCTGTGTTACATTCGCTTCCCATAGTTACTGGAGGTAACATAATAATAGCAAACATTGCATTCTAGTTTTCGAAACACGTTGAAATGAATCGGATACTCTCAGAGTCTTTGCGTACTCCTGAAATGAAACATTCAATATGTATGTTCACCAGTTTGCTCGCACTGAAGAGAACAGATTTCAGATCCTCAACGATATACCCAAAGTATACCACAGTGCAAAGACACCAATGAGAAGCACAAGAACAACTGCCAAGGCTCATGAATTAGCTGAACAGGCCAAGTCCATAAAGAAGATTTCAAAGAATGGACTTTCATTCTAGAAGAGTATGGCTTGAGCATCTCAACCCTGTGAGAATTGATATCGTCTGAGATTTTTGGCAGACTCGTGATATTATCTTCAAAGTCTTCAAGATCAGCGTAACAAACACAAGTGAACATGTTTGAGGATTACTTAAAGGACAAGAATGAAAAAGTTTTGAAGAGCGTATCGAAGACAAATGCATCCGTCACGTACTCGATCATCCAACCACCCAAACGTTTCGCCCTCCTCAAGGTCCATAAAAAGAGGACCAGGTGTTGTGGAATAATTTCAAGACGCAAGCGCGTACTTACATGGTGGAGAACAAACACCTTTTCAGAATCAAAGATAAGTATGGAAAATCGCTACGACCAGATCAACCCTCGCTTATATATCTGTCGCTCATGATAGTTCCACTCATCTTCATGCACATCTCACACACAAACGAATCCAAACGATGGTCGATAATATTTCGAGAGACGTGGGAGACTGGTTTATCAATAATTGTTCCGTTTGTCAACTGAAAAGGTCAAAGCCAAATGCTATCTCACGCTGTCCTGTCATTCACAATGAACCTCTTGAACGTCTTCAGGTTGATATGTTGGATTGCGCGGAATAGCCCCTTGGGTCTTTCAAATACATTTTGCAAATCAAAGATTGTGCGTCCAAACTCAGGAAGACTTTTTCCTCTTGATTCAAAGATGCCACGTGTCATTCCTCAATCCCTTGATGATTTTGTACGACATCACGGTGACCTACGCGTATTGCAATGTGAACCTAACTTCCCGGTAGGTGGGGCAGTAATGATTAAATCATCTACGGAAAGACGAAAACGTCTCGAAGTCGAAAACTCGCCAAACAGACTCTCTATTTAAGGCGCGATGTTCCAGCATGGAAAAACAATGATCGGTCAATTTCTTGAAACAAGGCCATTCGGGTGTTTGAGGATAAACTCAAGCACGATTGTGAAAACCCCAGCCGACCGAAATTAAGTCCACACACGGTCCCTTTTTCGAACCGCAAAAGAAAACAGAATGATAGCTTCTTTTTAATGCCGCAAGCTAGAGATTGCCGTCCGCTAATTTTAAAGGATCTCCCTAAGGATCTTCCTCAGGAGCGTGAAGATCGTTGGCTAGGCATCATTGAAGATGCTTTTCAAAGGATTCCCTCTGTATAATTTAGTTCATCAGAAGATTCGCTAGTTGACGAGTCAGATTATAGTACTGGACTGCTTGATCTCGTTCATGAAGTATATGACGGTCAAGCAGGAAGCATCGACACTGGAATTCGGTCAGATTTGGAAAACAAAACTGACGAATGTGAGTTGTCTGATGAAGTCGATCTGAGTCAACTTTCAGACGCATCCGACGTAACTTCATTCATGAGAAAAATAAGTCATTTACAACCCACTCACGAACAAGCCAATCGTTATGATATCCCCTCTGGATCTCCACAGAGTCCGACAACGAGGACAATGAGATTAACAGCGAGGGCGCTACGGATAAAATTGAAATCTACACCAATTCTGATGACGACTCAAATGCGGAACATCAGAAAAGAAAATCAACAGAGATTGCTTCAAGTGATCCCGCTAGGGTGCCATTAATTTCAAGAAATTCGGAAATAACTCAATACAGCAACTCGCTGGAATCAAGGGGCATGTCTATTTTTGACCATGAACCGCAACCTATGGTCAGAATTACCCATTCTTCCCCCGAACAGAACGTGGAACAAAAACTAATTCATGTGCTGAGGGATTTACCCATCGAGCGCAATATAACAGATGATACGAGAAGCAAAAAAGTATTCGAGGAGGGCGAATTCTGTGTTTTTGAGCTCCCTTCTGAATTTCAAAAGGGTGATATCTCTCTAAAACAAGCTAGAGTACAATGCAAAGTTCTTCGGGCCATAGAATACGGAGAAAGGGGAAGTTACTAAGTCTTAACCAAATGGGGTATTTTAAATCACAGCTTACTTGATGCCGATTTGAAGCATGCCAATGCAGAAGACATGCAACAGATAGAAGATATGTTAGCGAGCGCGGTTACTACCCAAATTGAATCCATGTTGATCATTGGCGAGTTTTTGTTGGATAGCATGACTCGCCAATGCAGAACCTCTTGTTCATTACAGCGATGCCCTTGTCTCAAAGCGCAAAAGACTTGTTCCAAGAACTGTACCCTCAAAAGCTGCGAAAACCACGAAATTGCTGCCGAGATGAGACCAGAACCTTCGATAAAAAAACGTAGAACTCAGACATCTGCTGCCAACGGCAGATCCAAAAGACGAAATGTATGATCAAATGATCAATAAAGTGTCATAAATACATGTTTAATATGTATCTTTTACATCAATGATTTGAAAGGTCTATATTCATCATAATCTTGGATTAGATCTGGGCTTACGTTGTCTTGTCATTTTCTCTCAATTCACCACGAGACTTTCTCGGTAATACATACAAAATGGAGAGCAAATTGTCATATTTTGTACAATCAGTATTCTAGTGCGCGACATTCTCTTTCAACGGGGTGAGATTTTCAAGTTACCCCAGATCTTGTTACCAGCCGTACGCAAAACTTAGGAGACACGAGCAAAGCAGAGTCTTTGTGTATTACACGCAAATTACCAGGTTTTGGCGACTCCGATTTCAGCGATGCCGAGACTTGGTATTCTAGACATGATACAGAGCTGAACTATGCAGGATGCAGAGACTTAAACGGCAAATTGTCTGCTTTTAAGCGAGCTGGAATATAGTGTTACCAGGCTCAAGAAAATTCCATAATTAGAAACGATCCGGGAAGCTTCTCCGATTCAAGGGAGGATGAAGAGATCTACCGAAGGTAGTTTCGAGTAGCATACAATTGATTTCTAAAACAATATCGAGAATGGTTTACGATCGAAGATTGCGTGAGTAGGTGAGAGCTGAATAGGTGCATTGAGGCGAAAAACAGGCATCATCGTACTATATTATGCAGGAACTTCATATATTTGTAATTAATTGTAATATTGCAATATTTCTTTCTTCTATTACTAATACCAAAAAAAAGTGTCAATTGATTCTTTAAAAATAAGTGTATTAATCAGTAATACTGTGTCTTTAACAGCACTGCAACAGGCCACTTTGGCCGCATCACGTGACGCGCGCCAGCCAATCACGGCCCGCGCCATGCGACCCTCACCAGATCTCAAGAATCTCCCATACAACAGTGCTGATCATTCCAACCAAACATTTTCAACACAAAACAGAGATGTTCAGCAGAATTGCCCAGCGTTCTTTCCAGAGATACAACTCGCACGGCCACGGGCACGTGTCCAAGTTCATCAAAGAGGACCCCTTCAAGCACCTCTACAACAAAGAGGCTGGAGAAGCGTTCAAAAAGGCTCAGCATGACAAGGCACACCACTCGGAAGGCATCACCGAATTGTGGAAAAAGATCACATACTTCGTTGCGTTGCCCGTGGTGCTTTTGACCGCGATTCCTATCGGCAAAATCGAGCTTGACCACGCCAAGCACAGAGAGCACTTGAGACATTTGTCCGACGAGGAATGGCCTGTTCAGTACGACTACCAGAACCTCAGACAGAAGAAGTTTTTCTGGGGTGATGGCGACAAGACCTTGTTCTGGAACTCTGACATCAACAGACACATTGAGTAGGGCTTTTGGTTCCTTGTAGATGCATATAGCATGAATGAACAAGTTTAGACCTGGGATTCATTTTCCACGGTAAAGTGTGAGTTCCGATCTGTAGAGGTGTAGGAATAGGTTGCTTCTGTCGAGTCCCTGTCGTAGTCCTCATGCATCCTTTGGAGGACGAGACAATGGGGCTAGTTCGCGAGAGCCAGTGTTGCGTCGAAGACGTCGTTAACGACGTTAACGACACCTTACGATGGCAGACCCATCACGATCGTAAACACCGTAAATATTTTCGATTCTTTATCGTTTTTGAAGAAATCGCAAGGATCTACGATAAAATCCATATGTTTTGAAGTTGTCCATCTTTTTCACAATTATCAACATGGACAACTAAACTCAGCACCAAAGCCTCTCTGAATCTTTCTTGTATGTCATGATAGCCATGATTTGTACACGAAGTTTGTTTATTTCAACATTTTTTCTGATATTTGATTTTGATATGGTCACCTGCTTCCGTCCGCCTAAAAGAGCTTCATCCAGCACATCTTTCTCTCCGCCGAGCACTTCATCCAGGTCTTCTCCCTAGTCTTCATCCATGTCTCCGATCTCTCCTAAAATCTTCTCAAAGCCGACAGAATTAGCTTGATACTTGAGAAACACCAACATCTTTGTCCGAAGTGCTAGCAATTTCTTTCTTTTCTTTGCACCACATCGCCCATTTGTGAAAATAATGCTTCAGAAGGCGCAGACATAGCTGGAATTGTTCGAAAGTCTTTGGCCACCCTTGAAAGCCCAGGATATTTTTTTCCTCGAGTTCGATAAATTTGTTGGGCTGTTTGACTCTCAACTCTCTTTTTGACTCTAAACAAGACGTAAGTTCGTCATACTCATCGCCAAAAGGTTCGCCTTCATGAAACCAGCCGAAGCTATCACGCTTAGCGATAAGTCGAATCTTCTCTTTCTGTGCTTCTTAAAGATTCCGATTCCCAAATTATTCGTACAGCGTAAATAAACAAGCTGCAAATAATCTTCAATCTCCGAATTGATGTCCTCTGCAAGATCATCGAATCCTCGAATCTTTTAGCATGGAATAATAAAATAAGACGATCGTCTATTTTATGGTTTTTGGACCATCGTAATGAGTAATAGGGACGGTCGGGGGCATCAGTATTCAGATGTAAGAGGTGAAACTCTTAGATTATCTGAAGTCTAACTACTGCGAAAGCATTTGCCAAGGGATATATGTGTTTGAGCAGTTCTGTGATTAAACCTCTAACGTTCTCGAGAAGATAATGCACGCAAAGGAATCAAGCCGATAGTATTGCTAGCTTATCGATGAAGGTTTGGAGCTTCAAGGATTTCTAAATTGCGGTCTAAGTATTCCATTCAAGTTCGCTAGTTTCGAAACTTTCGAGACCTAAATGCCTTTGGTCTTTCTTATCGAAACGCCCTACTTGTGCCAATACATAGTTGATTTCTTTTGAAATGAAGAACTCCCCGGAATCTTTTTGAATGTCGAAAACCAGCGAGTTTCATTCTCCAATATCAAAGATTCCGGGCCTTCTCGTTATTTGTCTTGCAATCTTCGTATCTCGGTTTTGGTGTTCAAACGTTGTTTAATGAAATGATTTATTGCGAACACCTTTTACAAGCCTTCGAATGAGATTGGGTAGTGACTTTATTCGGTTTGAAATATCCTTCAAGAAGCAGATTTTTCATCAATTTCCCAGATTCTCTAGGCTCCCACTTCTTGAAAAACGTGCAATGCAAAATAATTTTGTGGATAAATTTAATACATGACCGGCGCAACGTATATTACCAACAAATTTGACGTTCCTAGTTTTGAATTGGTCAAGTTGAACGCTCAGTGCCGAAGTGTTATCTCTCGTAATAGATACAATACGACTTTACAATGTAAAACTTTTGAAAACGTCCTGGCAAACAATAACGGCAAACAATAAAAAATACTCCTCCTGTTGTAAATTTCACTCGAGCACCTCACATACAGCTACGTAATCCCTTTTTTTTTTTAAGAAACATCATATTTCGGAAAAAAATCATTGGACTAAGTCCGTCGACAAAAAAAACTATATCGCTATAGAAAAAACCATAATATGTCGTAACCATATTTCAGGTGTGTATACTCACTCGGAGAATTCACTCAGAATGTAATCTGCCAAAAACCCCCTGCCCAAAATATGATCAACTTCGCGTTCATCTTACCTTAGATGTTCAAATGTCATCGACCCATCGGATTAGTCCGATGGAGTGCTTGAGATAATAGTCTATCCAGTAAGGGAACAAGAACCACGCCGTCCTTTTCTTCCCTGCACCGAACCGAATAGACCCGCTTAATGACTTTAACAAACCAGTTAAGGCTTTTCAAATTTTCATACGTGACATCTTGTGGAGCTAGCATCTCTCGTAAATGCATTGGTTTTGTGAATCCAATTTCGTGCCACCAGTAGTTGGTGATCCCACACTCGTTGTAGAGGTGTCTCAACAAATGGACTGGCTCGACACTCAAGAGGCATAAGTGGCAGCGGAACTGCGGTATTTCATCCGTACTTGTGAAATCCCTGAGTTCAACGGAACTACCGAGTAAGTGAAATGTGGTCCTCATAAACTTGTTTCGATTACTGGCTTTCCACTCATCAAGTGTAAGAGCGAACTGCCCTCCTTCTTAGCAAGCTTCTTTTTCAAGGCATCCACTTTTGTGTAGTACATTTCCTCGAGTGTCTTGGTGACCAACGAATGCGATATAACGTTTTATAGTCCTAAAAGACTACGTTCTTAGTTCCTTTGCTTTCTATGGATCCACTCAATCAGACCCAGCTTGATACACGTTGTGCACACCATGTAATGTGCCGAAAAATCGTAAGTGTATCGTAAAATTTCACGATTTTATTACTTACGAAGGGCCTGTCGTTATCGTAGTTACGATAACGAAAAATCGTTAACTTGACGAAATTGACGATGATAAAAAAAAATTACGATGCGACTCAACACTGCCGAGAGCTCTAGAGTGTGTTAATCGTTAATTTGATCGTAAACGAGCTTGGCCACGAAAGAACCAAGCATGTATCGCTGAAAGCGTGCCCTGCTGGATGTGAACCTCGCAGGACCTCGCAGGGCCTCGCAGGGACCTCAGCAATGCACCTATGTAGCCAATATACTTACCGCCGTCATGAGGTGCTCTGAAGCACGAGGAGGCTTCCGGAGCAGAACATGCCCCTGCGGCATGAGCAGCTCATGTAGCCCACTAACATACCTGTACCCCTACTGCCGCGGACTAAAGGCCACCACACCTTATCTACTCGCCCACCCCCATGCGCCCTCTAAATCGCAGAACCTCGAGATCCGCCAGGTAATGCTGCTCTCACAATGTCGAGAAGATGTAGAGATTGTTGGTGGCAGCAATCGCTACGCTGTCCTCGCGCGGGTGCCACGACAAATGAAGAATCAGCTTCTTGAAATCGACGTAGTCATTGTCGCCCCCGGCGCCGCTTCCGCTCATCATCCTGCGGCCCGGCTTTTTCAGCTTGAACGCAGACTTATCTGCCTGCAACACAATACCGTCGTTTGTATCGTCCTCAGCGGAGTGCGAGCTGGGCGAGAGAGGAGACTCGCGGGGCGCTGGCGGAGACTCATCTGCAGATTCGTGGCTGGAGTCCTCATCCTCGTCATCGTCATCGTTGCTGTGGTGATGGCGTGTGCTCAAGTTGAGCTTTTGCGGCTGGGAATTCTGCGCCAGCAGCGCGCCCACGCCGCTCTGGTGGATGAGGAAGTTGTTATTGTACAGCCCCGTCATGACGTGGCGCAGGTCGCCGCTGAACTGCACCTCGAACTTGTCGAAAATGGCGTCGTTCTCGTAGGTGTCGCACAAGCGGTCTCGCAAGTGCTCATGCACCGGGATGGTGTGCACCGGGTGGCGGTCCATGGCCAAGTCCCACACCTTCACCGTCATGTAGTCGCGCGCCACAATATGGCGGCCGTCGGCAGCAAACGCGACGTCCGACACCAGCAGCGTGATCTCGGTGAAGAAGTTGTGGGCGGCCGGATCGAGCGGCTCCTCGTACACCTTGGCGTGCGCGTCGCACAAGGCACTGGCACGCATGTCCGCGAGCTTGAGCGTGCCCTTCAGCAGCGCGTAGGTGAAGACATGGCAGTGCGATGGGTGGAAAGCAGCGGAAGTGATCACCTCGGTCAACTCCTCCATGTTGGCGGGCTTGATGTCGACAATGTTGAACAGCTGGTCCGGGACCGCCAAGTGCCACAAGTTGACGCGCAAGTCGTCGGCAGAAAGGAAGGTCTCCTCGTCGGAATTCGCCGAGACCGAGTTGATGTGGTACGCGTGCGCGTTGGCGTATATCTTCTTGGGTTGCGCCAGAACCACCCTGTCATGGAGCGCCGTGCGCGGGAGAAAGAGGTCGTTGACGCGGCGCTTGTGCGGGGGCAAGTGGGTGGCGCCGCCCAAGTTGTTCTCGCTCACGAGCTTGACCAGGCGCTCGCCCACGCGCCATAACTTGATCGTCTTGTCGTTGGCCAGCAAAAGATGCAACGCCCCGCTGCCGCCGGGCAACCACCGGATCTGGTTGATCTTCTCCTCGACCTCGAGCGACTTCAAGTAGTCGAACTCCGCGTCGTGGCTCTGGAACTCGGTGAAGAACTTGTACTCGCACGCACTCTTCTTGCTGTTGTTGCGCTCAAAGAGCACCACGCGCCCGCCCTTGTCCCCGGTGGCCAAGTACTGCCCCGTGGCGTCGAACTCGACCGCCGAGATGATGTCGGCCTCGGTTATGTTTTCCACATCGCCCTTGTCGCCGAAACACTGCGAAAACTTCCATTTGTGGTCCATCGTCATTGTCTATGCGGAGGCAGGCGCTGTAGCATGCAATGAGTCAGTTTTGGAACCAGAAATAAGAAAACGTGAGACTCGATCTAGCCAAAAACTCAGACAGCGCTGAATGAGAAACCCAGGGGTACCCGTTGCGAGTTCGTATAGCAAGGGCGCACAAGTGACGGTTTATCGGAGAAACTGGCAGGAGAAACTGGCGGAAAACGGCACTCAATCCGAGTTTTTTAGACAAATTCCAGCCTTTGCTTTGCTCGTTTATGAAGACTCAATATACCGACGAAAGCCTGCAAATTGTTATAGTTATGTCCAGATTTTTGGAATCTACTGCGATTCAGAGGCTGGGAAAGAAAAAGATATGGTTCAGGAGCGCGCACTTGCTAGGGTGTTGTAGATATGGGGGTAGATTTTTGAGAGCGTGGCCGACTGAGAAGGGAAAATTCAGGGGAGTAGGGAAGTAGGTCAGATGGAAAGGTCTTTTGCAGAAAGTATACGTGTATAATATGAGTAAAAGTTTTTGAGTAGGATTGGAAGAATTACCCGTTTGATTTTGCACAGGGTCTTGCCGCTGTAAATATCAACTGTACGGTATAGCGGGTGCGGTATTGGGTGAGACGGTCAGAGGCATTGCCAGGCCAATCATCGCAGAATTTACTATGGACGAAGCCATTATCTCGATACAGAGTGATAATGAGTCTCTCGAGTTTGTGGGATTTTTACGTAAATACCACCGCGGGCACTGGTTCTCATGGATGAGGCCGAGTGTCACAATCCAGGAGAACAATTTAAAGCGGCCAAAGCATTCTTCTAGTCGAAGAAAACTGAGAAAGTCATTTTCGCATTCTCGAAAATCTGGCAACCAATGGCATGCAGAGACAACGCCAGGAATGCTGAACTTGGCAATGGCTTACTACGGGGAGCTATACCTGAGTCCGCCTCTCTAAGTTGGAGGGCTCTTCAGAAGTATCTCTACAAGGTCATTGTGGAATCGGCGAAGTGCAGATGAACTACTTGGAATAATTAGTATTTGGTACTTCACTTCGGTACTTCACTTCGGTACTTCAATACTATTGGGAGATATTGGGGATATCTTAGCACAGGAAGCGAACACGATTATGGAGACGGGTAGGCTTTCAGACTGCTTTGAGTGGGTGTTAATCACTCTCATTCCAAGGACTATGTAGCAAACCTCTAGGGTACAAAGGATCAGCGTCCCATATCCTTATCGAACACATGCCTAAAGTAATCTCTAAAGCGGTGTGTTCACGTATGCAAAAGGTATTGCACTCAGTGGTTGACCCCTACCAACGCGGATTCATCTGAAACAGGAAAATCAGTCAGAATTCGATGGAGTTCTTCACTATGCTTGAGTTGTTGAAGGACCAACAGTCTACCTAATCGCATGCTAGATCTCACCAAGGCATTTGACCGTATATCACCTCAGTACATGATATTGGTGTTGACTGGTATGGGCTTCGGTGTAAGCATGATCCAATTCATTATGCTGATTCTCACTGATTAAGATGCTCAAATCTTGCTTAAGAATTGGAAGGAAGCGAGGTTCCCTCTTCGTTGTGGAATCAGACAAGGAAATCGATTGTCCCCTCTTCTTTTCAACTTGGCATCAGAACCGCTTTTAGTTCATCTGAGGAACTAGAGGGTATTTCCATTATCTTCAATGGCGTGGTGGTGAAATACCATGCCTTCGCCGATGATATCAACATTTATCTTGGCGGAGACAAAGATTATGAGATAGTTGTAAAGGCTCTCGACAACTTTAAGCAATTTAGCAATAACAAAGCCGGTACTATGACCAAACTCTTCGTGCTAACAATACCATCAGATGATACTCCCGTATCCTCAGATGTTGTTGTACTATTGACACACTTCCGCCCATAGCTGTCATTTAGTCTAAAACTCGACTGAAATAAAGAAACAAAAACAGATATAAAAATATGTTATTCTAAATGTATTATTGGCTGGGATGCAATCATTTACAGATAAATTATTTATTATGTGTTAGTTCTGGTTAATTTCCACATCCTACTAATAATAAAGCCGAATATTATCCCTATTCTCCTTGAGTAAGTTTGAATCTTAATATCCTATAAATGCGTGTTGCAGTTAGTGAATTTTTGTGGGTTAACTTCTGAGTTCTGTAGTGACAAGTGTTATTCAAATTGCGGAGTAGGCAAACTACGCGAAGGAGGCACTATTGCGTATTGGATGGATCGGGGCAAATTAAAGAATCTAGACTGTGATATTGTGCACTATATTTTTGTTGAAATTAATTCTGATTTTTCTATTAACGATTCCAAATTTTCGTCTAATACTATTGACACACTTGAGCCCATAGATGTCACTAAGTGTAAAAATTGACTAAGAAAAATTAGAATCTGTCTAGTATTTCTACGACGATGATGCAAGTTTCGAAGTAGAACCATCCCATTTTATCTGATTTGAATTTTTCAAGTTCTGCATTATAATTTCCGGGGTTTTATTATTTCATATTTTAGCGATTTCTACTGCTGTTGAGTACTTGGGCTTCAAATCGAATGGAGTTAATTGGAAACAGCTCATAAGACTGTTTTATGTTGTCACAATGAAGCAAAGTTACTTGAATTTGAAGTTGATTAATCGGGTTAAAGGCACCAATGTGTTTGTGGCCTCTCGAACGGTTTATACAGACTTGGTGCAATGTGGAGTCTCTGCAATTAAAGAAGATGGATGAAGGTATAAAGAAGGTTTTAAAAACTGACCCACTATATGGTCAAGATCAAGAGTGAGAATAAAGCCATTCCACCCCTGAGTGCGAGGGGATTGAAGTGTGCTCAATTCCTTTTGAGAAGCACGGGTAGGTTCTTTACACGCCTCAAGTGGACGGTCACGAGAACAGAAATATGTTACCTTGAAACGTGGAACTCGATTGTTCCACCCACAAGTGAATTCACCAGCTCAACGCTTTGGCTGGAACCGGTATTGAACTCATCTTACGTGGTTCCAGATACAAACCAAGAAGGTTATTACTTCTCAGAGCAAGGCGACAAGGATTGCAATAGGCACAGTTTCAGATGTGTGAGTTGCAAGCAGCAAGAAAAACTTCCGCCAATACAACCGGGAAGTTTTGGAAATTTGCCCACCGGCTCGTCCCAAAAGACCCACCGGCTCGTCCCAAACGACGATGGGAAAAATCTGAAGGCACACATAACATAAAGACGCAATTGAAGGGTTCAATTGTCCTTTATGCGCTGAAATGGGCAGATATGATGGGTATGCTCAAGCATCTTACAGCGAATGCAGCTGCACGAAATCCTGGTGGAAACAGTTCGGCAGGACATTGCCCATGAAATTGAATTCGATGTTGGCACCATTGAAACGAGATTACGTAAATATGCGCAACTTCAATTGGTAGGTGGAGACTGTCCGCCGAATTTATTGTTCGAGAGGAAAGGATGCGGAATTGGGCATTGTGCTTCAACCACTTCTGAGACGCAAGTTGAAGAAGTTGCGTCTCAGATAGCTCGATTAGTCAAATCAAGATTCATGTACCCTTGCTTCAGTGTGACAAAAGGCAACAGTCCTATAAGCTGTTTCCAGTTAACTCCATTCAATTTCGAACCCAAGTCCTTCAAATCTTCCGAGTACAACAACATCTGAGGATACGGGAGTATCATCTAATGGTATTGTAAATTAGAGGAATGCACGCCCATGAGACTGGCCTTAGTCTCACTGACCTTGCTATTGCTAAAACGCTCAAATTTCGCGAGAGCTTTTCGACTATCTCATAATCTTTGTCCCCGCCAAGATAAAAGTTGACATCATCAGCAAAGGCATGGTTTTCATCTTCTCCACCACCACGCCATTGTAGATAATGGGAATACCCTGTAGTTCCTCAAGTTGAACTAAAAGCGGTTCCATTGCCAAGTTGAAAAGAATGAAGAAGAGTAATCACTATAATTATTCTCAACACTGATGTGCACCATGCTGCTTATTCGCTTTCGTGTAAACCATTGTTGATGATTGAAAAGTCGATCCTTCCCTGACTTGTTCTCGAAGGAAGCTGGTCTATGAACACCATATTATCATACTAAATGTAGAAAGCTTTGTGTTTCTGGGTTTATATTGGAGGCACGTGACCAACCAATGGTCCCAGACAGGGTTCCCCAGAACATCTCATACTACAAATTTACCTGAGACAGTGGTACCTCACAATGAAGAACAACGTCCCCTTCTCTCCGATGAAAATCGTCGCAATCGAAAAACCATAGGCTTTGCAAAGCCACTACACAAACGTCATGCCGTGTCTACATCCAGCAGTATGCTTTTCTTATATTACAGTCGTCACGGACCTATTTAAACGGAGCTCGTTCAAAACGCTTAGATAGCCTTCTTGGCAGCATCTTGAGGAGTCACCTTCTTGTCCTGGGTGAATCTCTTCCTCTGGGGAGGAGCTCTCACTCTTCTGTCAACTCTGGATCTGACTCTCACGATTCTGGCGTGGATCGCGCAAGAG